>JAOPUA010000169.1:13897255-13909258 GCA_027122455.1 Trisopterus luscus | reverse complement strand
AGTGATGCTCTACCTTCTGACCAGACCAGAGTGATGCTCTACCTTCTTGTAACCAGACCAGAGTGATGCTCTACCTTTTGACCAGACCAGAGTGATGCTCTACCTTCTTGTAACCAGACCAGAGTGATGCTCTACCTTCTTGTGTGCCAGAGTGGGGTCCTGTGTGAGCAGCAGGCGCTGTGCACAGATGTTCCCCAAAGCAGAGCTTCTTAGCCAGTCTTTCTCCAAGGGGTCCAACGGCACCCTGGGATACAGAGACTGGGACAGAGGGCACAGCTTCAAACTACTATTTTACGATACAAGTGGCTGCAGTGAATCCCATTGACAACAGTCGGGGTTAGGGTTGAAAAGGTGAAACTGCATTAAGGAATTTTCATTGTACACCATTGCCATCCTGTTTTGCCCACATACTTTAAGAACATAAAAACAAACCCCATGGCGCTAAGGCAGGGGTCCTGGTGCCATTAAGGGTGTTTATTGGCCAGCAAGGTGGTGGAAGCCACCAGCTATGTCTTTAATCAGCGACGTGCCAGGCTCTCTGTCTGTTTACCGGGCAGAGGCGTGTTAATGACACAGCCCCGGGGGCTCTCTGGGGGAGATTCACATTCACAACTCATACAAGCAGGTGGGGGGAGAGTCTGAATGTTAGCTTGTTGATTTCATGAAGAGTTTGGAAATGGAATGGAGCCTTTGTTAAACCACAAGCAAAGAATAGATCAGAAGAGATTTCAATGAACTCAATGTTTTATTAGATAGTCAAATGAGAAATAAGAGGATTTTCACAGGAGAATTCCAGGGACTGCTTACCATAACGGAGGAGTTAGCCATGCTTCTGGTGTCATCGTCAGGACCCTCCTCACTCTGACACACACACACACACACACACACACAGGACATGTAGCATTAATGATTTCCTGTCGACTCTTACCCTCCCTAATGGTATATCTGGTTGTTTGTAAAATCAAAGATTCGATCATCACTCACACCTTGATTCACCTGGTCAGTCAGTTTCCATTAATTAAAACAGCTCATTTTGTGTCATTCGCGCGTGTGTGAAACCATGTTGTTGTGGGGGAGGAGACGTGTGCATCGTGAGTCTTTACATGCGATCTTCTAATGAGCCTGAACAGTCCCCACAGGAGCACTAAAGGCTAATAACGAATCCATTGAAACCTTAAAGAGCCTGTCAGCATCCTCAAAGGCTCGCCGAAACACACTTCACAGAGCCTCCCTTTCAGCCCTCAACCTCACAACTTTATTTACCGTCTTGTTTCAGCACGGCAGATTACAAAGCTCTCTTCCCCGTCTGTTAATGAGCGACACTTGATTCGCTCTTTAATTTGTTGCACTGGAGACACCTCTTTCTTTTACTTATATATTTCTTTCATTCGTTTCATATTTCATTCCACTCATGGTTTCCATGATTTGATTTCATTGCATGTGCGCCAAAATTAACATGTGTTGTGATCTGCTCTCATAACTATACAGTTGTTAATACTGAGGCACCGTGGGTTTCACCATGTGAATGTCTAGGGTCTTAGGTTGTATATGATCATCTTTGCTGGAGGTTATTTCTCATCCTTACAATAATTAGTTGCTAGCTTGCTTAATAAATAGATTAAGTAATTATTGTAAAAGGTTGTTTACTGTTACCAACAGTCCAATACAGGCCAACTACAAAGACCAAATATAAAATGATTTTATGAAATATTAGTGTTTTCACCGAGTGACCTCCTGTCATGAAATCATGAAATCCTTCCTAGATAGAGCGCCAACCATTCATTGGGACGGGGAGCCAGCCAGCGCTCAGTGACATCACCTCCTCTCCACGGCCCACACCACTGAGCCCCTGTCCACCTGCACTCCCCCTGACCACCGCCAGCCGGAGAAGGAAGGCAATGAAATAATAAACCGACTGATTCCATGTTGACGAGACATGAATGGGCCCCGCTGGCCCTTGGAACAAAGTCAGCTACCGTTAGCATAACAAAGGCCTTCCCAGCCTGCCACTGTGCTGCCACTCCTCCGGCTATTCATCCTGTCAAAACACCACGTTTGGCTTTCCCTCCTTTCTCCTCCCATTCCTCCTTCACACCGACCCCCCCCCCCCCCCCCCCTTCACATCAACTGACAGCTATGGATGCGGGGCGGGTGGGGGCAATGGGCAGGGGGCGGGGGTCGTGGAGGAGGTATCCATTCTCTCATCAGCATTCAAGAGAAGGGGCCTTTGTATGTCTATCGCCTGCCCTAATTGGTCGCGTTTACTGGGCCCCTTTGTCAAACTGGCGAGAGGTGAATGTCTACACAGTGGATGAGCGGTTTCAAGAGACGTGGGCGAAAATAGATGGACTAGGTAAAGGAAAAGACAGACAAAGGAGAGAGAGAGAGAGAGAGAGAGAGAGAGAGAGAGAATGGATAGAGAGATATTGGATGAGAATTGGGTCAAATAACCTTTTAGAGTCACACTTTGTTTTTCAAAGGCAAAGTATTGTTTTGAAGTGCTCAAAAAGTCATTTTTAACCTTTCCCACAGTCAAAAAAATCTGATGTTATTCACTTGAAAAAGAGATGCCGGCATGTCATTTGCGGAAAAATAGAAAAATAATACAAAGAAAGAAGAAAATAAAATGTTCTAATCTTTTAGATGTTTACTTTGTGCCTCCAACTGCAAGCCTTTTGGTCATCTAATTAATGACATGTTAATCTATCCATCAGATCCATCACTGCATCCTGCTTCTTTGTTGAGGCTTCTTAGAACCTTTTAATGAGGGAAAAATGTTCCTCAGAAGAACAATTCTGACAGCATTTAAGTCCGCTAATTGTTTCATTTTTATCTCTCTAATATCTGTCTCTTTAGTGTTTAGTGTTCACACTTTGATCACTTTCAGAATGAAATGTGTTATGAGATAGAGGGGTAGAGAGCCATAATAACAGGCATTCCTATTCCATTACTTGGATAAGAAGAAATAAACCATAACCCAGCAACCCCGTCTGAAGACCAAAACATGCCCCAGCTGTGAGGAGAGCAAATATTCAAGAAGAGGGCCGCATGAAGGAGCCCTGACGATGGTACAGTACTGAAGAGGAAACTCATTCATTAAGCCTCCTTTCAAACTACATCTTTTTATCATTTTTCCATGGCAGTCATTTTTTGATTGTCCTGTGTTTTAGCATTTATGTCACCATAAATAAAAAGCCATTTTACGGCACTGCGTAAGTGGTTTTCAGTTCGGTCTAAAGCACTTTTGCATATTTTTTCTGCATGGGTGCTGGTGTCAAACTACAGGCTTGTTCAAGAGTCATCATGGGTTGTGAAACTCCCATTGTTTACACATTTCTTTGTAAACAAGTTATTTTTATCTTATTTTCGTAAATTGAATGAAAGGCTTTAAAGTTACATATCATTATTTAACATTCCAGAATTTGTGTTGACTTTTGGCAAAAAATAATATGACATATGTCAACAGAAATGATCTAAGATAAAAGGTATAATTATTTTAAAACAAACTCATATTTCCAAACTACTACAACCTAAGCTGCCCTAAACGACAGTAGAGGTAACTAATGAAGAATCTTGAGCTGATTAACATATGAAACAAGATTTCTATAGACAAAAGATTTGCCCGTGGCTGAAATGAAATCAACTTTAGATTCCGGCGAGACAATGTAATGAGACGGGAGAGAAAGATAACCCACGTCTCAGAACCGCTGTGCTCTTTGAACGACAGCGAAAGAAAGCTCTTATCTCAGACCAGCAACCCCTGGCTTATGTAATCTACACCGCAATTCAGCACGGTCGCCGTGTGATTGTTTGAAAAATGAGAAAGCCATTTGGAGCGAGGCGGCGAGTGAAAGGAGGCCGCCGTCCCGCCCGGTGCCCTGTGTTGTCCGAGTCTACGCGGGGTCACCAGAGGTCCAGGGAATTATGCCCTGCAGTCTTGGCGCCCGTTTCGACGGGTTCCATATTCCCTGGAGCGAGCCCCTCGATAAAGCACTCCTTTTTCCCCGGGCGATAATGAAAGCAGACAGCTCTGCAGGGGGACATGAATGTTTTGTTAAGAGGGGTGTATCGGTGCTCTTGGGTCCGGGGGGTTGATGGGGATTAAACTGGGATCTCTTTGTCTGTGTTTCACTTGCTGCGTGTAGCCTTTTCACTCCAGCTGCAGTTTAACCCGCGGACTTGGTTCAAATGTACCTTAAAAAATTGTTTTCCCTGAGAAGTATCAGGGATGGAGTCATGGACTGCTGGGCGAGGGATTGTGCGGATGGAAATAGGTTGTGAAAGAGGTGATGTTGAAGATAGATAAAAATATAGCTTGTTGCTGAGACATCCGCTCTTATGCTGTGCAAGACATTATGTGAGCAAGAGATTGCATAGAACACAATATTGAACGGTATAAAATACATATATAAGACTCTACAGATCAAGCAAAAACATGTTTTATAATGCCAAGATTGGATTTCTACATATTTTATCAAAATGTCTAATAAATAGGAGTCAAAGCAGAAACATCTGCAGGGGGAAATGAGTGTGTTGGCCATTGGTGCTGTGGGTCCAGGGGATCAAAATGGAGGTGTTTTTTTTTATTCCAGTTAATATCATTCCATAAGAATGGCTGTCTTCTGGGACAATAGGAGCGCATGGATCGTCCAGTATTGCTTAGTATATAGTATATAGTAGGTATGTACCTGCTTATCGGGTCTTGTGTGCCTGTATTTTAGTAAGAACACTTCTACCAATAAACCGTAACATTCCCGGCACTTCTCAGAGGTCTGTGGCACTGGTGTCTGTCCCATTGCTAGTACCACTTAAACCAGTGTACCGTCGCAGACTCACCCTCCCGGAGGCGGCGGCGGCGCTGGCCATCGATAAGGAGTCGCTCCGGAGGGACAGAAGGTCAGAGCAGGCCATGTCTCCGCCGTCACTGGAGCTGGGGCTGGGTTCTCCCGGGACATACGCCCCAGCGGGGAGGGGGAGGGGGAGGGCTGTCGGCCTGGTGGGTCCCCGTGGCTCTCCAACTGGTGGGGACTGGTTCAGTGGGACGGCTCTGCAGGACTGGGCAGGAGGGAAAGGAGACACTATGAGCCAACCTGGGACTGTTGAGTGGCCGATGGACGTGAGGTACAAGAGGCTCTTTAGGACCTCTCATCCAAACTCATTGTTGAATAATGTCTAGATGAATATAAAAGATATAGCCTTCGTGCAATTGTGGACAAAGACATTTCCAGATTTAATTTTATGACAACGGCATACATTACAAAATAATAAGACAAATCCCAAGGATCCTAATGCCAAACGATATTAATTTGATTAATAGTATTGTGTTGTGCCCTGACAACCCGGTGACAACAGCACGTCACAGCTTTAATGTGTTTTGTTTTTGCATTGAGAGAAGAGAGAAGAGCATTCATACACTGATGTAAATACAAAATGAAGCAATGTAACAAATCAACAGCCCCCAGCAGCGCGTGTACTTGGATCTGAATGAGTATAACAGCAAAATAACAAACAACTGACAGAGCAAGAAGCTAAAGCCAAACTGCTAGCCATCAGTTCCAATCCACACTCCTGTCCCTCACACAGTCTCAGTGTTGCATTGATTTAGCGTACCAGTGTTAACCCCTCAACAAAATGTCTGCCTGTCTCCCTAAAAGTGCCGTTCTTCTTTAACAGGCAAGTTGAGTTGCCTGCCGGGGACTGTGCAGTACAATCAAAGCTGAGGAACAGACATCATCATCAGTATAGCAGTTTAACATCTCCAAGCCACGCAGTTCTCCTCTATCAGCTCGGACGGGCCTCCCCAGAGAGCTAATTACACACTCGCTCAGTCACCGGTGCTGTCCCATTACACACACACACACACGCGTGCGCACGCATGCACACACGCACACACGCACACACGCACACACACACAGACTATACGCAAAAGGCTTGCTTTAAAGTCATTTTGGTTACCTGATGCTACTAATTTGTGACTAATTATGTGTTGATACTTCTAGTACAAGCAATGGTGACACCGTTTTACACATCAGAGCGGTTTCCCTCCTGAACGTTGATTGTAGATGTAATAATCAGAATGCTTTCCGCAACGTTTTAGAGCATGTGTAATGTTATATACCTGAGAGGTCTGTTCTCAGTTTGAATGATATTCTTAGCACAGACTCATATTGGTATTTAGTCATACACGGTAAGTCAGACATGCTGGTAAAACATGCTAGCTGCGCTGCTAGCTGACCATCAGCGTTGATCTCAGCACCATATTGCATTGAGGGCAAACATTAAAGACCGTTGCCTATGTGTGTGGGCCAAGCTGACTGTCCGTCCGTCTTCGACTAATCTGTACATCCACAGTATAAGTAACATGAAATGCTTGAATGTATTTGTTATATGGTAGTGGACATGAGACAACACTTCACTGTTTAGGACCACTGTGACAATGACCTAATGATCAAATAAAACCAGAAAAAGGCATATTTTCATTTACTAAATATGTTTGCATAATATATACATGTCCTTTCAAAATAACTTATTTTTTACACTTTTTGTAAAAACTTTTTGTTACAGTAAATAATTCTGGGTGGGAATCGTATGCTAAATTGTAGTTGGTACCAGAATATCACCTGAACAGAGAACAGAGAATCCGACGCAGGCAGTGAGAAAACACTCATGAAAACCAGCTGGGGATTGGGCTGTAATTCATGTAATTAGTGCAGTCCTCGCCTTAAAACCAAACATCTGACATGAAATAAGCATCTCCGATTACCGCGGCTCTTTTCAAATGCGCGTCAAGTTGGAGCACCTTTCTTATCCATGCCGTTTGTTTTTCCACCGAGAATCCCATTAAAAGGAGTTTCTCTTGATCTAGAACTGCATTACAAACACTTTGTGTGAAGTGGACATACGGTAGATTAATGCTGCCGAGGCTATGTTTGATGCTGGTGGCTGGGTGGGTGACAGGAGCAGGCTGTCATCAGAGAGGCAGCGTCTATCAGAGGAACCTTACACAGAGAGGGAAGTAATTGGTGCCAGTGACTGTCATATCCTCATGTTGCATCAAAGTGGAGCCCTTCCTGCATTAACCATATATACACGACGCCACAAACACACAGAAGGAAGAGAGGAGGAGAGGAGGATCATATCTATAGCCATAAGAAGTGATTTCTAAAAACAAAGCACAGTTGAGGACTAGCGTCATGTAAAAAACATAATAAAGGGAACCATTGCCTCGCACTCTTTCTGCAATCTGCATGTTTGAGGAGCAGCTGTTAAAAGCTCTCTTACCTCCTTTTATTAGCAGAAAGGTGATCAAATAATTGAATTGGAATCTTAGCAGACACTATCAAGTGATTTAACAGTCAAACAATATATAGGATACAACTTATTTGTTTCCTTTACAATTATCACACAGATGTACAGATTGTCTATCACCAGTGATTAATTCACAACTATACCCAACCATACCCGTAGTATACATTCATGAACTATACATCATTGGTGCTGCCATTGGATTGCAAGTCATCTTAGGAATGTGGACGAGGAAAAGTGTCAGTGCCGAAGTCAGTCAGGATCAGATCAGTGCTTACTGCTATAGCCATCTGATTCCTGTTAAACATGTTATAGACAATCAATAATATTCTCACAGTATGGCTCATCGACAGCATATCATTGCTTATAGCATTTTAAGAAAATAAAATCTTTCCTTTTCCTTTCCTTTCATTTTCAGATTTTTTCAATAATTTGCATTCAAATGATTTAAAGTTCCCTTTTCAGTTCGTTCGATTTGACATGTATGTTTTTCATTAAATAGTATAGAGTAGTATGGTGTATTCTCTTGGAAGCTAGCAAATGTATTCCCTAATTGATTTGTGGCGACTATTACAACCTATACATTCACTCTTTTTATTTGTATTTATTTCCTTTCAATACACAAGCCATGGCAATGTAGATATGTGATTTAGCACATCAGAGGCAAAGGCTAATAATATTTGAATCTCTCTCTCTCTCTCTCTCTCTCTCTCCGCTCTCCCTCTCTCCCTCCTAATCCTATTTAAATTCATATAAGCCCCCTCCCCTCCCCCTGCCCGTATCGTGATCTGGGGGAATTACTTATTCGAATTCTTCTGAGGAGTAAATAACTTTATGCATGATATCGGTATCTTCATAATTCAGATCAGCAAAGTCAATTTGGTTTAAGTGCTGCGGCACCGCGCGCCACAGAGGTTCTGAGGGCCTGTTTGGCTCAGTGGGCGCACACACACGGGGGCGCGTAATGGGATCCATCACAGGGGCAGCAGAGAAGGAGATCTTCCACCACAGCATGGGTTCAGTGGTCCATCGGAGGACTGCGTTATGTATATAGAGAGGGGCCATGGGCGCACAGCGGTCTGTTTGCCTTCACTTTTGTGAGAGTTTACTGGGTGTAAGAGCTGGTTATGGGGGTACTGGTGGATGTTGTGGTTAATGTGGAGTGGAAGTTGGCCAGTATGTATGACCCCGTCTGGGGATTCATATTGGGTTATGAAAGCTTCTGTCGAAATGAAATAGCTTTGTCTTGTCTTTAACTTCCACAGCCATTATCAGCAAAGGTTTACCTTAAACAATCGACAATAGCTCACATGCGTAACTCTGCATTTCAAATCAGTGAAGGGACGTGTAAAAAAAGCAACATAATTAATACCACTCGAAACCTTCCGAAGCTATCCTGATAAAACAAAAAGGGAAAATAAGAAAAAATACCTTGCTGGAAAAAGGAAAACATATTGAAAAAAACAATCACATTGATGAAAAAGGAACTGTCATAGAATCTGTGCTTTGAACTTGATCAGACGCAACATTTTGACAAAGAACAAAGACGGCCACTATGAAGGGAAAAAAGGGCTACCTGCTAGTGCTGGAAACAAAGAAGCTGAGGGGAGAGGCAGACATTTGGCACTGCCATCACTACAGCGCACTGGAAGCAGTTGAAGCCTATGAATATAGATGAGGGGCTGATGTGCACATTATTTCCCATCAGGCCCTGTGTCTTTACTCACCTCCTCTGCCTGAGTGATCACCAGCGCTGGGGGGCTGCCACCCGACCCCCCGGCTCCTTCCATGCTCCAGCCCCTGGCGAAGGAGCCCTGCACGCACGTCCATGGGGTCACCAACGGGTGGGGCTCTCCCTGAGGAAGGGCTCGGGTTGGATCCCCTGCTGAGTGTGGAGCTAAACACTGGCCCTGATCAGGCCTTACAGTCCACTCATGGTGCTGATGAAGGGCTAGCAGCGGCCTTTGACTGGTCAGTGGAGCGGTGGCGGAGGTGGCGGAGGCGGCGGAGGCTGCACAGCTGCTGTCCGCCTGGAGAGGTGGTGTGTCTGGGTCTGTGCCAGGCTGGGGTGGATCTCCACTGAGACCCTGGTCCAGTTTGTCCTCGCCATCCTCTGGCGGGTGCGTTATGTCCGGGGACTCTTCAGGGTCAAGAGGAGTAACGTCAGACGGGTGTAACTGAGGACGGCAGCCATCTTGTTCCTGGACTACCGCACCCACAAGTTCCTTGTCTTGGTCTGGATGTACAGTGTGTACATCACAGCCGGGTGCTTCCTCGGTTGGGGGATGCTGAACATCACCATGGTGTATTGGGAGGCCGTCATCAGTGGGGAGACACTGTGGGTTCTCACTGATCGGCGAGATCTCTCCAAAACGCTCAGCCATTGAGGTGGAAATCAGAGCTGTTTGTAGAGAGGTGGGATGTATCTTAAAACAGTGAAGGAGAATTGATTTTGAGGAACAAAGGTACCACCAGCATACTATTCAAAACATTTTTAGATACAATCTCTGACGGTTACTCCTGGCTATAATTTCAGCGAATCAGAAATGGCAAGAAAGTCATACATTCCCTATACGAATGTGCATATAATTTGAATCAAAATGAGCTTATCCATGGCGACGCTCCCTCCCAACCCCCTCTCTGACAAAAGACAAGTTGAGACTAGAAGTGTTTTCAAATACAAGGTGACAGTTCTGTGTTTCAGTCATAGGAAAGGAGAGCCATGAGGGAACCATGTACACAGTGGCTTCTGTTGTCGTCTAAACTACAATGAAGCCTCTTCAGTTAAACACAAGTAACCCTAACGAATCAATACTTAATGCAAAAGTCCAGAGGGTGGCAATTACGTTTGAACACGGATAACAAGGACTACATTTCACACGTGCATAGCTAGTATTAAAGAGTTTAGGCCTATTTTCCAATTAATTAAGCACACTGTCTCTAAGTAACCTCTGGACATTTGCACCGCGGCCTCAGCTAATTTATGAGGGAAATTTGAGGCAAACAAATTTATTTTAACTAAAAGCCTGCACAACAAGAGATAGAGAGCAGGCATACTGAAGAGTGTGGGAATTGCATTGAATATTTCACTGAATAATCAGTACATGCAAATTGTTAACACAACTCGTCAATGCTGCAGGCGGCATATTGCTTTGTGTCCTTCATACGGTTAGGGTTAGGGTGACGGTTAGGGTAACGCTTAGCCTAACCCTAACCATAACCCTTTCCGAAGGGCTTGTCTGGCCATGTTTGAGCTCAAGGAGAAGAGTCGAATAAAAGCATAGTCTGAGTTCCAGCCATCTCAATTAAAAAAACACGTTTTTCCCATATTATTTTGCAGCAGCAATTAAGGCTATTTGCTGGATATGCTATCACTTAGGGCCTAAACTGTGGACTGGCGAAGTCACTTGGTCCCCCATGAAGTAATTTCATTTTAATGAGTGAAGCTAAAAACAGCCTGTGAATAGCATCTCTTATCTCCTCATCCCATCTGAGTTCAAAATGGTGGACTTGTCACCTCTCCTCTCTGCTGCCCAGTGCAGTCATGCCCAGCCTCCTGCTTGTGGAGAGCGTTTCACTCTGCTCATGCTTCATTAGGAGATATCATCTCCGTTTAGCGGCTAAGGAAATACATTTCACACTCATATCTCAGGCACTGCGAGTCATCATTAAAAGAAAATAGCCAATGAGTCAAAGCATTAGGTTCGGCTCATGAAAACCTGGAGCTAAAGCAGTAATAACAACCGCACGCCTTCATTAGGCACGCCCAATGAAGAGAAAAACGATGCGTGGGTAGTTATTTGCAATCGGCAGCACAAACTGCCAGGTTTAGCAATAGAAGATAGTTGAGCTAGACAGGACACCATGATGGTTTAGGTGATCTTTATGCTCACCTGGAAACCCCCGTCATCAATAGACCACTCTGGCATCAAAACGCAGGTGCTTTGGCAGGCACATCCACTGAAAGAAGACTCTAAAGTGTTGCTTTATGTATTTTTCTGAGAAGAGAGGAACCAACGTGTAGCCTATAGCACCTATCTGTCGAGGTGAAAGGGAAAGTCTACGTCCACAAACCCTGTCCTGTCTAATAATAGATCCTTTAATGGCATTAGGATTAGTAGGCCAACTCAGAGTGCTGTTGAAGACGACCTTGTTTACAAAACAACCCTTTAGTGCACACTACAAACGTAGTAGGCTATGTTGAAATAGGCAACATTATTCATTAATTAATCAGAACTATAAAAAGTATATCTTGGGTTGTTTCTGCTGATTTTGGGTTGAAAAGATATGCGCCTATCCAAAGATACAAATAATGAAATAACTGAAAGACGGAGCATCAAATCACTGCAATTACTTCTAACTATTTCATTGTTAGATTGTATTGATTGAGTTCAGCAATTGTGGATAAACAAACAAAAAACAGAAGTAAAATATTTGTATGTATTCTTTTAAAGTTTCAGTTATTTATGTATGTTTTTTGTCGTATTTTAGGAACAGTTTGGTACCCCTTATTTCTCTACAGGGTATTTTACATTATTAGTCAGCTTCATTAAGATCAATTACATAATGATCAGACTGTTAAGCGTGAGACTGACAAGGCACATCCACCTGCCGTGTGTGTACGGGGTGTGTGTGTGTGTGTGTGTGTGTGTGTGTGTGTGTGTGTGTGTGTGTGTGTGTGTGTGTGTGTGTGTGTGT
>JAOPUA010000169.1:13831592-13841814 GCA_027122455.1 Trisopterus luscus | reverse complement strand
AAATAATAGAGAGTTAATTATAATAAAAATAAATGTCATTGATAGTGTATAGTACAGTATGTATTCTCTTTATTGAGCTTGATATCAGATCATGTGTTTTATATCATATGCAGAACATCCCATGTTCTTGCCTTACGTGGTATGTTGTTGTTTCAGGTCTTCAGATATTTTTTGTATTATATTTGTATTATCCTCTTCTTCTCCTTCTTCATATTATAAATTTATTGTGTTATGTTTTCACTCCTACCCCATCCCACCACCCACACACGCACACACACACACACATGCACACGCACACGCACGCACACACAAACACACACACACACACACACACACACACACACACCCTCCGCAGCCTGTGAGTGTGATCCCCAGGGCTCAGAGAGCTCGTTCTGTGACGCGCTGGGGGGGCAGTGCGCGTGCCTGCGGGGGGCGTACGGGCGCCAGTGCGACCGCTGCCTGCCCGGCCACTGGGGCTTCCCCAGCTGCCGGCCCTGCAGCTGCAACGGCCACGCAGAGGACTGTGACCCCCGCAACGGGCAGTGCCTGGGCTGCAGGGAGTTCACCACCGGATACGGCTGTAACAGGTGTGTGTGTGTGTGTGTGTGTGTGTGCGTGTGTGTGCATGTGTGTGTGCGTGTGCGTGTGCGTGTGAGGTCTGAGATCTTCATGCTATAATGTACCATCATGATGTTCACACTATTTGTAGTCCCAGTGAATGTAGCTCTCTCAGATGTTTCTCAAAGCCTGCGATGCTTTCCCTGCTGACTCCAGCCTTGCCTGGTGAACGTCGCTCTGTGACGGCTGAGGACTGACCCGGTGCTCTGACTGTAACCCCTCCCAGGTGTCTGGAGGGTTACTATGGCGATCCTCAGCTGGGCTCCGGGGACCACTGCCGTCCCTGTTTGTGCCCTGACGGTCCTGGCAGTGCCAGGCAGTTCGCCGGAAGCTGCTACATGGGTCAGGACGACCTCCAGGTGCAGTGCGTCTGCAGCCCCGGCCACAAAGGTAGGGAAACACCGGCCCACAATGCACTGCTGCAGCGCCACAGCGCCTGAGCCAACTCCAGGCAGAGAGAGAGAAAATGTAAATAGGGTAATCAATCAGACTTACTGATAACGTGTTCCACATCTGACCACATCTTTAATTGCTTACTTTTTATTTGCTGAGTAGTTTGTCTATTGTTTGGATAGCCATTCAGAGAGTGGGCTAAAGATAACATTTACGTTTAGAGTTTCCATGTATCCATAATGAACACACACATGACAAGAACATGTTACCGTATCGCACACTTAAGGCACTGAAGCAACTGTTCTCTGGTAAGTCCATTCATTTCCTATAAAAGGATTTTTTGATCTAAACCAGCTAACTTCCATCTGGAAGTATGAAAGCCAAGTGTCTTCTATTAGCCAAGTCTCTCGTAAAGTTGAAAGGCTCGATTTGGTTGAATGTTTCTTAATTTCAAGACGGTTCCACTGTAAAACACAGAGTACAACCTGAGAAGCCAAATCAGTAACGTCTTCATCCCAGAAGCACCATCCAGTTGGTCTGCTACTGTTAGGCTCCAAGCGTCCAGCTACCGTCAGACGCAGCGTGCCAGCAGCACCTGGTGATGTGTAATCATCGGGCTGTAAAGGTCCCATCATGGGCCTGATTACAGATCAGTGCTTGCACACGCCCCCAGCCCCTTCAGGATGCAGCCATCAGCCCTGCTTATATTCACACGTGATGGAAACGGATGAAGGCATGCTTAATGTCAAAGGAAGTGTGTTATTACAGCAGGAAGTGGCTGTTTTATCCGTGGCGCCAATAAAGAGCCCAGCGTTAGTGGGTGGGTGGGCAGGCCACCCTGGCAGGGCTGGTGACGTCGGCGTGCCTCGGGACAGATCTCAGTAGGGGCTGGGGCTGGGGGAGGCCGCACACCTGTGGCACATTGGGCAATCCATTTGAGCAGGTCAAAGCAGCCATCAGCACACACACACTCCGGGAGTGTGTGTTGCATGGCAACACGGAGCACCAGGCCATATAAAGGTGGATTTATAGACCTCCGTAAAGTCTCTCTAGCATAATCATTCCACGAATCACTTTTCCCGGTTTGACTTTGCACCTCATAAACTTTGTACATAGTTTACTTTGCACATTAAGGACCAATAAAACACCAAATACGATTTGAAAAGCTTTGGAAGATTGTTTTCTACATGGTTAGTAGTCAGCATATAAGATTGATTGGGCAGCGAATTGCATTGCGTATCCGACATCCCGACGGAGGACTGCGAATGCTCGAGGGGTCTCCGTAGTTACGGTGTCGGGTGACGGAATGCGGATAGGAAGTAGTATTCTTTGGCCTTACCAAACACCACAAACTCCACCACCCTGGGTCCTTTGTCCTTTGTCCTTTGTATACATATATTATGTATACATATATGATGTCTATATTCTAATATTGATATATACAGTATAATCTTTTGATTAGATACATTCATTATATACATCATCATTGATCTCCCTCGCCCTGTTCTCCATCTTCCTGTCGCCAGGCGCCCGGTGTGACGAATGCTCCCCTGGTTTCTATGGCAACACCCAGGATGCGGGCGGCCAGTGCCAGCCCTGCCAGTGCAACAACAACATCGACATGCTGGACCCGGGCGCGTGCGACGCCGCCACGGGCCGCTGCCTCAAGTGTCTGTACCACACCGACGGGCCCGCCTGCCACAGCTGCAGGCTGGGTTACTACGGCAACGCCCTGACGCAGAGCTGCAGGAGTACGTCCGGCATCACCCGATTCAGCACTGATCACATGATTATAGATCACAGAGTAGACGACATGATCACAGATAACAGCAATTATCACATGGATCCAGGGAGTGTGTGTGTGACCCTATAAAGCCGTGTGTGTGTGTGTGTGTGTGTGTGTGTGTGTGTGTGTGTGTGTGTGTGCGCGTGTGTGCGCGTGACCCTGTGACCCTAACGCCCTGCTGTGTCTCCTCTCCAGAGTGTGTGTGCAACCAGCTGGGCAGCACGGCGGCCAGCTGCCCGGCGGCCGGCGACTGCCACTGCGACGGGACCAGCGGCCAGTGCCAGTGCCTGCCCATGGT
Organism: Trisopterus luscus; assembly: GCA_027122455.1. NCBI lineage: Eukaryota > Metazoa > Chordata > Actinopteri > Gadiformes > Gadidae > Trisopterus > Trisopterus luscus. The sequence continues at coordinate 13,838,719 of JAOPUA010000169.1, read as the reverse complement.
GGGGGGGCAGAGCTGTGACCGGTGCCTCCCCGACACCTGGAACCTGGCCAGTGGGCGTGGCTGCGAGCTCTGTGACTGCGACCCTGCCCACTCCTTTGGAAGCTCCTGTAACGAGGTGGGTGCTCCAGCACAGCGCTTGCTTGTATAATTCAATTCAGTTCAATGTTATTCGTATAGCCCTTGATCACAGGTACAGTCTCAAAGGGCTCAACGGGCAATGTATCTATGACACCCCCCTGATCCTAGCCCCCCAGAGGCCAAGCAAACTCCCTTACTTAGCAACGAAGAAATCTTGAGAAGGAACGCAGAGTGGGGGATCCCTCCTTCCAGGGATGATCAGAGGAGTCCCATAATTGCTAAACAACGATCAGATTGTTCTCAAACCTTTCTTCATCATACTGTTTTCATAATAGCATGTTTTAATACATCATCAGTGAATCCAGATTCAATCTGAAAATGGTTGGGAGGGCACCATTGTGCTCCTGACCTACAGACCATAGGCACGATAGGAGGGGTGTACTGAGAGTCCTCTGTGTGTCTGCGTGTCCAGATAAGCGGCCAGTGCTCCTGTAACGCCGGTTTTGGAGGACGTACCTGCAGGGAGTGCAGAGAGCTGTTCTGGGGCGATCCAGAGGTCAAGTGTCACGGTGAGGGTTTGTGTGTGTATGTATGTGTGTCTATGTGTGTTTTGTAAGTTCCCCGGTGGTCTGAGACTCCCCATGAACAGCCCAAATCTGACAGAATGAGGAAAAAGGGATTATAATTCCCACTGCTGGCCGTAGATCCTCTTATACGTGCCATCACTCGCCCTGCAGCACGGAAACTTGCGACTAGTTAGTGGGAGCGTGACACACTCCCCTTACCCTAAATCCCTGTGTGCAGTTACCCATGACTTCCCTGAGCCTCAGCTGTTCCGGTCTGTTCCCTCCCACTACGCCCTGCTGATCTCTGCAGTGCGAGCTCCAGATGTTAGCCTCCATGCCCCGCTTGCCTGCGTCGTGTTTCCATGGCGACCAGGCGGGGGATCTGTCCGAGCCTCTCAATATCCCGCAGTCTCCCACAATGCACCTTTGTCCTGAGAGGTTGCTGTCCCGTATCGCTGCGATATGCGTTTCCTGGCGATAGAAAGAGAACTCTGTTCTATCTTGGGCCCGACCGAGCTGCTTGCCTGCCGGCTCTTCTCACGAGACACTTTGAAGCTCCTGATAAGCCACTGCAGCGCCCACTTAATCTAGAGAGAGGCATGGGTCAGAGTCACGAACTGAGCGGTCACAAGTTGCCTTTATGTGTGGGGAGCCATACAGCAGAGCGAGGAAACCAACCTGTATCCAGTGTGACGAATGGTTACATTAACACTGAACGTTCTCCAATCAGACATCATTGCAGGCCAAAGGGTCTGTTTTCCCCTTCAGAACGAATCAGAGTAAGAACCTTCTTTCCCAAAGCCCTGGTTATTCTGGCTCTGGCAGCGGTCTGTGTTTTCTCAGAGAAGGAGATGTTGACAGAAGTCCTCAGTGTTTGCTTGGAAAGGTGGTGCAAGGCCGGAAGACCCCCTCTATCCTCCCCACAGTCCTAGTGCTGCAGCCGGTGTCAGGTTTCCTCCGCCTCATGTTGACTCGACCGCCATGTTGGGTTCCGTCCTCAAACCAAACAGTCTCCACTAGCTGTCCATACATGGCGGGGCTCTTGAGATGTCCCTGCGTCTGTTTGGTCAGCGAGTGAGTCACTTACTTAATCTCAGCTCCACGGATCACGCCGTTGCAATGCTGGTTTACACTTTGTGTCGGCGACATCAGGAAACAAAGACTTAAAGCACTTTTTGTTGAGTGCCTTGCTACGGGGCACCAAGGCGGTACCTGGGTTCGGGTGCTTTGGGAGCGTGGTCCACATTTCAAGCTCCACTCCCAGGACTAACAAGCATTGCATGACTGAACGAGCATTGCATGACTGAACCCCGGTCCCAGGCCTAGGGTTAGGGTTGGGGTGCGGACGCCTAGTGGGTCTAGGCCAGGGCCTTCCAGCTGCAACCAGGTGCAGACATTTCCTAATCTCCTGAAGTACTCCCTCCACAAACGTATCTCACACCTCCAGCCTCTAGATGAGAGCCGGATGGACGCTTTGTGTTGCAGACAGTTAGGAATGCTCCTCCTTATCAACCGCTGAGTGAACAAAAGAGGCATTGTTGAGAGAAGGGAGGACAGGTCTCACCGTGCCGGCTGGAAATCCTCTAGAACTGTCCATTCTCTATGTTTTATGGAAGCTTACAAAATGTCTTGTATGTATTGATGTATTTGACCCATGCTCTTGGCTTCTGTTGCCTCTGGAAATGAACGCATGACCGTGAGTGATAGGTGGTTCAAGTCACATCAATCAGTCACCCTTAGACTTTAAATCACTGTGTGTATGGGGTTCAAGTGTGTTTGTGTGTGTGTGTGTGTGTTTAGAGTAGACTGTGTGTACAGGTGTGAATTATTCCATATTATAATATGACCTGGCTTCTAGGGCTACATTTGTGTGTCTTCGTGGGCCATGTGTGATGGTTGGTTTTTAAAGTTGGCTGGAGGTCTGTTTGCTTACACCCTAGCAGCCCTTACTCATCACACATTGTGCATACTTCCTTTGAAGTAGACAAACATCCTCCTCTTTCTCCAGTACCTCCCTCTCTCCCTCCTGATCCCTTCCACTGATATGTTGTTCCTCTTCTTTGCATCCCACCCACCATCTCCCTCTCACTCATACTCCCCCACACACCCACACATGCACACAAACATGCACACACACTCTCACACACATGCAAACAATCATGCGTGTGAACTCTCTCTCTCTCACACACACACACACACACACACACACACACATGCTAAAAACCTTGACACCTAGCTGCAGCGTTCCCACGCAACCTGAAAACCTGAAAAACCTATCCAAATTTATCAATGTCCTGGAAAGAGCTTGAACATGCAAACAAATGACAAATTAATGCTACAAAACATATTTCGTGTTTGATGTTTGTTTGTTTCTTTTGAAAATCCTTATTGATTTTATATTTTTACATTGGTCAACCCTAAAAACACACAGCAGTTGAACAATGGGACTTCTGCTACACTTCTGCTATAGTGTGGGCTGAGGAGATTTAAGATCAGACAGAACCGGCTTGTCACAAAGAGAACTCCCAGTGACCGACCACAGTAAGGAGTCCTTACCGTGTGGCTCCACACCGAGCCGATGGCGTGCGCTCACCCTCACCTCCTCCCTGTCGTCCCCCAGCCTGTGACTGTGACCCCAGGGGCACGGCCGAGCAGCAGTGCAACAAAGCCAGCGGCCACTGCGTGTGCGTGGAGGGGGCGTCCGGCCCGCGCTGCGACATCTGCGCCCGGGGCTACTCGGGAACCTTCCCCGACTGCCGGCGGTGCCACCAGTGCTTCGCCGACTGGGACGTGGTGGTGGCTCAGCTGACCAACCAGACCCACCGATTGGTCAGCAAGGTGAACGGCATCAAGGCCAGCGGCATCACGGGGCCCTACAAGCAGACCATGGACAACCTCGAGAGGAGCGCGGCGGACATCAGCACCCTGCTGGCCCAGAACCCCGCCACCCAGCCCCTGTCGGAGATCCAGGGCCTGCTGGAACAAGCCACGTAAGGGAGAGCGGCAAACGTCTGGTCTAGATGACGGCAGAGGGAGATTTAAGAGAGTTTTTCTATCCCTAACGCTAACCCCGACTTCTGCCCTCTGGGGGGGTTAGGGTCATAAATATTCAGCCTAAAGTTAATTAAAATGTATTTAATTATTAATTCAATTCAATTCATTCAAAGGGTTAAGGGTGGCCTAATCTTAAAACCTTTAAGAAAGAAGATCTTTCTTTGTAATCAGGTTTATTTACAGTGAATAGATATAGTGAAATTAAATAAAGTAAATAACGCGACCTGTTCTGACGACGTGTTTGCGTGTCTCTCAGTGACCTGATGGCCGAGCTGGGGGAGAGGTTGAACCAGACGGAGGACTCTCTGGCGCTGGTGAAGGCGGAGGACAACAGCACCAACAGTAAGCTGGACGCCCTGCAGGACGACGCCCAGAAGCTGCAGCGCACCGTCCAGGACCTGCTGGACCAGGTGGAGTTCATCAAGAACTCTGACATCAGAGGTAAGTACCGTGGGGAACCATCCCATAATATATATATATATATATACATATATACCCAGAGCTGACCCATACACCTCATAATGCAGATGTAGTTAAATAAACAACCTGACCCCTAGGCCCCTCCCACAACCTGTCATAGCTCTCCTTTATGATGAATAACCTCACTGGTAGGCCCCTCCCACAACCTGTTATAGCTCTCCTTTATGATGAATAACCTGACCCCTAGGCCCCTCCCACAACCTGTTATAGCTCTCCTTTATGATGAATAACCTGACCCCTAGGCCCCTCCCACAACCTGTTATAGCTCTCCTTTATGATGAATAACCTGACCCCTAGGCCCCTCCCACAACCTGTCATAGCTCTGCTTTATGATGAATAACCTGACATATACGTTAAAGTGCGGTGTTTCGGCCACTCTGTTGTCACAGTTCTTCTCCTTGTGTCCTGTCTCCAGGTGCGACGGACAGCGTCACCAAATACTACAAGCAGTCTCTGGCGGCGGAGGTCCGGGCGAACGCCTCCACCAGCGACGCGGGCAGCCCCACGGAGAGCTCGGCCAGCCTGCGGCGAGCCACAGAGAGCCAGATGAACCAGACCAAGGACGAGTTCCTCCGGCGCCAGGAGGAGCACGCCAAGCGACTGGACGACCTGGCCGGAGAGCTGGAGACCCTCGACCTATCAGAGCTCAGTGAGAAGGTATGACGCAGAATAGGGTGTGACCCAATCATCAGTTAGGGTATAAAAAATAAAGTAAAATACATCAAAAACCATCAGACCGCCATTTTTCATTCATGCCAGCTTACCTAGCGATGGTCGACATCTGTCTTGGAAAACACTTTTATTTTGACCTTCGTTTCCTTTTTAATGTTATAGTGCGGTTGTGGGGTCCTGGTATTCAATGCTTGCCTTCTTTCCCGCCGGTTTTTCAGACCTGTGGCAGCCCAGCGGGACAGCAGGCCTGCGCGGACTCCCCCTGTGGGGGTCTGAACTGTGTGGACGGCCAGGGCAAGCGGAGGTGTGGAGGGGAGGGCTGTGACGGCCTGGTGTCCCTGGCCCACAACTCCTGGCAGAAGGCCCAGGACTTCGACAAGGAGATAACCAGCGCCATGGAGGAGGTGGAGAAGCTCTCCAAGATGGTGAGGGGAGAGCACATGTTGACTGTGTGTTGCTGACGGACGCAGTCTCTCACCCAGGAAACACCTGCGCGTATGGCATAGACACTATACACGACAATAGACAAAACAGGCACTGACTAAAACTATCCTGAAGTTAGGACACATACTTTGTTTCCCTTTCATGTTGATCAAACAATGTGGCGTCATTTCTGAGACTATGCACTGAACATCAGAAGATTTGGTTTGAGTGGAAGAACAACTGAAAAGGCAGAAAAGTGATACCGTATATATGCTTTTGGCAGACTTTTAATAAGAGGGATGTTGTTGTCTGGTTCTCCCTGCTCATGTCCAGGTGTCTGAGGCCAAGCTGAAGGCAGACGAGGCCAAGCTGAGTGCTCAGGACGTCCTGCAGAAGACCAACCAGACCAAGCAGCGCGTGGACCGCAGCAACGAGGAGCTGCGCACCCTCATCAAGCAGATCAGAGACTTCCTCACCGGTATGTCCCTCCCACAACCTCTTATAGGCCCCTCCCACAACCTGTTATAGCTCTCCTTTATAATGAATAACCACCGGTAGGCCCCTCCTACAACCTGTTATAGCTGTCCTTTATAATGAATTGCCCCACCGGTAGGTCCCTCCCACGAACTGTTGTAGGCCCCTCCCACAACCTGTTATAGCTCTCCTTTATGATGAATAACCTCACTGCTAGGCCTCCAAAAAAGGTGGGCTGTATTTTACGGCTTGCTTCGTAAGGGACATAGGAATGCAAACATTACGAAGCTTTTGCAACTGTAACCAACACAATAATGCTTTGGGTACCTGAACTTAACATACCGTACACTCAATCTTTAAATAATAACTCTGTGGATTCAGTACCGAGTGTTTGGCCAAGAATTTTGGTCAAGATTGAAAAGGTCTCAGAATCTACAGTGGAAACACTTGGCGTAAAAGGGTCTAAATCGTGGCGAGCCAGAAGGCCTAGAGCATCTACTATACTAGCGGTGACTGGATACAACAATTCAGAAAGACAACCGTTGGTCAATCTGCATTCTCGTTAAAGTAGTGGGGAATTCCACACACACAAACATAAGAGACTTAGGTAGCTTTGCACTGTTTAAAATCAGATGTTTTTTGTCATCACTTATGATCTCCTTATATATATTGTACTTATGTATTTATGTCAAACTGATGGAATTGTATGCATTGTGATGTTTACTGTATTGCGTTTGCTGTTTTTGTTCTGCCCAGGGACAACAGTTGTAAACGAGGTGCTAGCAGACTCTGCTGCACTGACTAATTACTCTGCACGGTCTCTGTGAAAAATAACTTGTCCTATTGCGCCCCCTAGAGGACGCAGCCGACCTGGAGAGCATCGAAAAGGTGGCAAACAAGGTGCTGGCCATGCAGATGCCCACCACCCCCGCCCAGCTGCAGAACCTGACCGAGGAGATCCGGGAGCGCGTGGGAGACCTGGGGCACGTGGAGAGCATCCTCAACCAGAGCGCTGAAGACATCCAGAAGGCGGAGAACCTTCTGGAGGAAGCCCGCCGAGCCAGGTACGTGCCGTCACCCCCGCTGTAGGCACGCTCTCGCCTCAGCATGTTACACTTGAATGCATTCCTCCTGGTCATAGTAGGTATGACACGGAGATACATGAATCAAACTAAGTGGCTTTGGTGCATGGAGGGGGGGGGGGGAGTGATACATGACTTTGGAAATTGAGTAGAACATTTTCTTTGCATTGTCCACGTCTATGTGTGTTGCAAAAAGGCCACACGTTTGCCATAATCGTTTGATGTGTGTGTGTGTGTGTGTGTGTGTGTGTGTGTGTGTGTGTGTGTGTGTGTGTGTGTGTGTGTGTGTGTGAGTGTG
>JAOPUA010000169.1:13577982-13590718 GCA_027122455.1 Trisopterus luscus | reverse complement strand
ATTCACACATTGACAAATAAATTCATGGCCTCTTAGTTTGGCTGCCGGGGAACGATGAGATCTCGTTCCCTGTTACCGGTATTGTTGTGGTCTGTAGGGTTGCACTGATACCGATACCAGTACTCAGACCCCATTCTGTACTCATGTACCACCCGATACCACTTTACCCTCATTTTCTATTATTCTTCGTGGTAATTCGTCTTATATGATCGTCAACATAGTAGTCTATGCCATTTCATCACAGTTACGGAAATAAGTCCCCAGTTTAGGGAAAAAGGGGTAGAATTCAATATTTTTGCGCCTCTCCCCAAAACACTATGAACGTTCCTGCTCTGTTACGACCGTGACGTCGGAGTTCCTTTTCAGAAGCACCGCAAGACGTCAAGACCAAGGGGCATTGGCGGCTTGGTTTGTGTGGATGTGTGCAGCTCTGCCTGGGCAGCAGTTGACTGCGCTTGGGCTTCCTGGACCCACACGGTACAACGCTACGGTAAAACGCTACTGTACAACGCTACGGTACAACGCAACACTATGGTACAACGCTACAGTACAACGCTACGGTACAACGCTACGGTACAACGCCACAGTACAACGCCACAGTACAACGCTACGGTACAACGCCGCGGTACAACGCTACGGTACAACGCTACAGTACAACGCTACAGTACAACGCTACGGTACAACGCTACGGTACAACGCCACAGTACAACGCTACGGTACAACGCTACGGTACAACGCTATGGTACAACGCCACAGTACAACGCTACGGTACAACGCTACAGTACAACGCCGCGGTACAACGCCGCGGTACAACGCCACGGTACAACGCCGCGGTGTGTGGGGAAGGTGAAGCTACGTCTGAGCAGCGGTTTAATACCCGCGTCCGAGGGTTAGGCTTCCCTGACACCTCGTATAGCAGTATAACGCCAGGATGCGTGGTGCAGTTCATCTACAAAATCACTCATAACGCTGCTACACAACGACGATATGGCGATAACACACCCCCTCTTTCCTAGAACCAGTGGGTTCACTGGCTCTTTAAACTGTTTTGGTATTATTTGGTACCCATATCAGTACTCAGCATCAGGGAGTACTGATAGTAGTAGTAAATGTAAGTAGTTGTACTTGGTCTGAGAAAAAATAGAATCAGTGCATCCCTTCCGTCATTATTGCCATCTAGGTGCATGAAACCCTACTCATTGAATCAGTTGAGAATTGATTAGCTCCAAAGAAGAACCGTGTCTGGTCTTGAGCAAACAGAAGCAGAGGCAGGCTGTTTTGCTTCCCTTCTGTAGCTGCCATGCTACCTAAAGATGTAACTTAATGTTCATCTCTCCCATCCTTTCCTGGTCTAATTTGTCCTTGCATTAAATGTTCAGAAAAAAAGTGTGGGGCAACCAACATGCTTTGCCCCTGAAATACCGAAAATGTGAAGACTTAAACAATAAGAATGTAAGCTTTCTCAACATGGACTTTGAGATCCAACCGCCGCCTCGTAACCCTGGCACCCAAAGACTCCTGCAGAACGCTGTGTGTTTCAGAACACACTGAAAGCTTTCATCCATTGCCAGGTACAGCAGGCGATCAGCATCCCCACCCCCAGACAGCTCCACTTAGTACACCTCCATGTGGAAACACAGACACCCTGTGTTTCTGGCATCGTATCCCCCGCGTAGAGACACAGACACACACAGGCTCTCAGACACACACGTGTGTGTGTGTGTGTGTGTGTGTGTGTGTGTGTGTCAATAAAACAATACTTCAATACTAAAACAATACGTGTGTTAAACTATTCAAACACATACAAGTTCAAACACAAACTCCACACACTGCAATGACAGAAACACACCACAACACAAACAGAAACACAAACTGCGGTGTCACACACGCCCACTCCAACACACCTCGCTGCATACCAAGTGTACAAAGAGATATAGCAAAAGAGCGACAGATAAGATGGACTATGGTCAGAGGGCAATCAATAACTGAAACAAAATGCTATGCTGCTTGTGAAATTCCCTCATAAACTGAAGCTGAAAATATGAGACTTTATGGCTGCAATTAACCTGAGCCCAAAGTGATGGCTAAAGTATCCTTGATCAAGATAAACTAAGTATTCAAATCATTACTGTCTGAAACTAGAGTATAGAATATGGGCACTCTTAAAAGCTACAAATGACACATAACGTCACATAACGTTAAAAAACAGGGAATCCACACAATGTGCGTGGTGCGAGCGCCGACGACTCACATGGGGTGTACTTGAGTGTCCGGAACACTTTGCGCTGTGGAGTCACACGCTTGATGTACGGGTGGTCCTCCAGCGTCAGCAGGTTGCTAGGCGACGCCTGCCGCAGGTGGACCACCTCAAAGTCGCTGGGGAAGTCAGAGGCCGGGTTCTCCCTGGGAACGATGTGCCACTCCAGAACCCCGTGGGCGGCGTTCCTCAGGGCGCTGCTGATGTACAGGCTACGGGCTTTGGCGGAGAAGTAGCCCGTGAAGGCGACGATGTACTCTGGGCAGAGGGGAGAGCAGGAGGACCCGTGTTAGGAAGCGGTCCGTGTTGGTGGCCCGGCGGCTCCACCTGCTAGTGTGCCAACTCAGGTCTGAGTCTGACCTGCAGGGCGGTGCATACATTCCCTATGCCAGCTGACCACACTATCCTGTGTCTCCAGTGTCCCGTTCATAAAGTGCAGAAAAAGCCTGTTATATAATATGCAAAGAAAATTCAAAAAAAAAACTGCTTGCATATGGAATAATGAGACCGAGCGGACTGAATGCATGTATTTCCACAATGCTTCATCTATGTAGAGCACTTGATTTAAATGATATGGGTCTGATTCAGGTACGGTTTTAAGGTATATAGTTACCAATATTATAAACTGAAAAAACATCAGAAACACAAGAAATGTGGCCAAACATTGACGAATTAATGGATTGATCTATGTGTAAAACATCAAAATATGATTTGAACCTTTTTGTATGTTATTAATTTGTGGACATAATAATAATATGCTACCCCAATGAGATGTATGATAGAAGGGTGCGCTGTGGGTGGGTTCCACTCAGTTATCCTGCCACAAACCATCTGTCTCCGAGCATGACATACCACACCATCTCAACAATAAAACTCCAGGAATAATGTAACGAAAGGAAAACAGTCAACGTATTCCAACTCTCCACAGCTGGGGAGAGGCAGTTTAAATAGCCCAATGAATATAGTACAAGTATATAACATTAACTAGGCAGGTATGAAAAGCATTACACTCACAATGATGTTGGGTAATGATTCAATCCCAGTAGTAAAACCTGCATCACCTGTGTTACATAACATTTCTAAATACAAAGACAACAATACATTCCTGCCTGCTTTTATATTGCTGACAAGAGGATATGCGGGAGGAGCAGAAAAGCAAGTAACGTGAACCAGACTTATTGTATCACTCAGCACAATGCCTGCAATACCAATACCACCACTTAACACCACTGATGGCATGTTGAGTCCAACAGAAATAGCCCAGACAAACATTGTGTGGGATCCCCTCCTCCAACGGTAGATACTGTTTAAACCTACGGCACAACTCAAACCCAAACAACCAAACACCCAAACACCATTTAAAGAGTAAACAAGTGACTTTTTAGAGACATAACACGTGTTCCCTCACCATGTTCCACCACCCGAGTGGAGAACTCCAGCTTCACCGTGAGGTCGGAGCAGTTGGAGCCGGGGGAGGACGGCGGGGACTCTGTGCTGGTGGGAGGGTCGTGGGGCTGCTGGGCTCCGCGCTCTGCCTCTGTTCCCACCATGGGCAGAAGGCCCAGCAGCAGCCCCAACAACAGGGACACCCCGATGGGATGCAGAGGCATGGCGGTTCCCTGGTAGACCCACACCATTAGATAGGGGTAAGGCTGGGTGATGAATTAAGTGTTACTGAACGCAGGATCCGGTGTTAAGAATTGGGACGCAGCATTTCAAGTCCAGAGCTCGGAGATTGAGTCCACATTTTTTAAGTCCTGAGCAGCTTGATTCATTTCTTTCGTCGTTTCCTCTCCATGTTTGTAGTGCAGTTGGCTGGTCAGTGGTTGCTCCCGACTACAAACATGGTCTTCATCTTGAGAAGCGATACGTTAAAACCAGTAGAAAATGTGTGGAGGGTTAGCTTCGGTCCAACCAGTGACGAGTTTGGTTCAATCCAGAGTCTGCCGTCTTTAGATTCCTAGAAAAGTAAATGTACAGTGAGGCACAGTTTTGCAAACAAAGTAATTAGGCAGGGACACAGAGCCGTACGACACGCACAGGTAACTCCTTCAGTGGATCATGTCTATTCCCTTACTCCATAAGCACAAATAAAATGGGCCTCCTCCTCGCCGACAGTGAAACAAAGATACACACAGCACAAGGATACACGAGCATAACCCAATGAAACACAATCAAGACAGTGAGGGCAGAGAAAGTGGTGTAGGAATTGATGCCATGTAAACCGCATGTTCCTCTCACAGTCCGTAAAGCTCCAAGTGCCCTGGGCTGAGGAGGAGCTACCAGATAGACAGGAGCTTCACAATAGCAAAATGGAAACCACTCACAAAAACACCCAAGGCATTCCCAGCTTGACATCAGTAGTGCTCGCCCACAATAAACACATGCTGCCAAATCAGCTCGGAGCTACTGAAGCAGCGAACAGCTAACTATGTTTTTATAATACCTAGCTCAGACCCCCACCCTTTCCTGGACAAAGCCTGATGAGATAAGAGGCTGTTAATTCACAGCAGCATGTCTAGATAAACCAGTAGTGACACTCGGCATAACAAAGACACATGCACTTTTGAAATGCAATTACAATTAAGTATCTTAATGGTGGCACTTATTTTATTTAGCGTTTATGTAAGACACTACTAAGACTCTTCCTAGTAAGGAAAATTTATGTGGGTAGGCTGCCAATAGGGAGGCTTTTACAGTGTGGACTGGGCATCTGCGTGCAATTTCACTTTAACAAAGATGGATAAATTATCCAGAAAGATGCATTCACCTACATCCGTCAAGTTAAATCACTGCTTTGAAGTTTGGGGAGGATCCCTGCCTCTAGAACAATAGAGCTAATGACTACTGGTTCAGACCCATGGTTGTATAAATAGCCATATTGTGTGCTGCAGGGCTGTAAACGACAGGGTGGGACAACTTGTGTAAACAAGACACCACACTGCACATTATAAAGACAGAACATTTAACTTTTTTAGTTAGATTAGTAGCACACTTCTCATTCCCCTACAATCAAAGACGAGGCAGGGAGCATCTGGCTTCACTTTGAACGTTATATTAGTCAATCAGCCCCTGTTGCGTAGCCTACTGAGCCCCTTGGTTGCAAGCCATCACCATCTCCAGATATACTATTATGGAAAAACGTATATGGTGGATAGCGCCCAATAGGTTTGCCCACGATTAATGGGTATTGAGTAGATATGTTATCTTGGTTTGAAATTGTTCTGAACGAGTGTACACTTCCTGAACATACTTGTTCTTTGTAATTGGCAAATTTAATCACAAAATAGTCGTGACAGTGTATTTACCAGGCATTGCTTGCAAAACATGGCCACGGGAAAAAAACAACCGCTTATGGATTCCAAATAGCTTTAACAAAACCATAGTAGTACAGACAAAACGTTTAGCCAGCAAACGAACAGTCTACATAAATAAAGAAATGGTACTATTTGGTGTTGTCATGCCCAGATCTAACTAGTGATTTTCACCCTATAACCTAAAAGAATAAGCATCAACACAAGTATACCAGAGGCTTACAGAGAATATATCACATGTGGAATATTATGGATGAGACCTCTCGAATATCTACTTGAGAGAGAGAGAACAATGTACCGCAATAATGTAAACAACGAAGCGTGCTAATGCCTGCCTGCTACAAGGAGCCTGAAGATCCCATCACTCTCACATGCGCAACGCTAGCTTGCTAGCAGCATAATGCCATGTAGCAGTAGGCTACTACAGCATTTACTTGGTCCTACTTACCTAAATGGCTCGCTTTTCAAATAAATGTGTGTCCGTGTATGTTGTTACGGTCAGTGCTATATCAAGTATAGACTGATGTGTAGTTTAACAGCAACTGAACAAAAGCTACCAGAAGCAAACTCCTCCGTAGACCCACTGACGTCTATTTGATCGGGTTGCCAGGTGTGTGTTGACTAAATAGATCAACTTCAAATGTACGCCGGTTCTACTTTAATACTTTCATAACTTGCCACGGTTCTACATATTTCTTCGAAGTTTTATTTGCACCGATTTTTCCACGGTTAGATAATCTAAAAAGCTAATGGTTGCTTTTAAAATAATAGACGAATCGTGGCCAATCTGGCAACCCTACTGACTGAGGGAGATCATCAGAAGCCTTGCATTTAATAGGATGCTCCTGCAATTGCAGGAGCATACTATTAAGGCTGCAGTTTCAGGACTCATGGGACCGCAGTTCTAAGTCCCCAGGTATCTTCTCTGTTTTTAACTATAGACTTTATTTTTCCTAAGATGTTATGGAAAATTCATTAAATAACACATGGTTAAATTCAGGTGTAAGGTACAAAGGATAAAGTTTAGAAATTGATTAAAGATGGTTAAGTTTAAGGATTTTGTCAGAGATGGATAATTTTAGGTGTTAGGTTAGAGCTGGTTAAATTCAGGCCGTAGGTTAGAAATGGTTATGTTTAGGTGCTAGGTTAGAGATGGTTAAGATTAGGTCTTATGTTAGAGATGGTAAGGTTTAGGTCTTAGGTTAGAAATGGTTAAATGTAGGTGCTGGGTTAGAGTTGGTTAAGATTAGGTCTTAGGTTAGCGATGGTTAGGTTTAGGTCTTTAGAAATAGTTAAGTTTAAGGTGTTAGGTTACAGCTGGTTAAGTTTATGTATTAGATAAGAGATGGTTAAGCTTAGAAAATAGGTTAGAGATAGCAACATTTAGGAATGAGGTGAGAGGAGATTAAGTTAATGTTTTAGGTAAGAACTGGGTTAGTTTAGGTTGGAGATGTTTAGGTTTAGGTTAGAGATGGATAAGGGTTTGTGTTAGGGTTACTTTAGGTATTTTTGGATATGGTTTAGTTCAAGAATCAGGTTAGCTACGTGTTGTGTTTCATCGTTTTCATTCACTATTTGTGAGTTACTCATGAGAATCATCATCCAAGTAAAAAATAACCTTGCCACCTGTGGTATTAGAGCTGAAGCCTCCAACATTGAAGGCATATACTTCCAATGGCGTTTGTTGAATTAATAACAACGTTCTGCCTGTAGAGGGCACCTGATAGCCACTTCATACTGGAGGGTTCCACATCCTGTTAGGAATACCCCCATGGTCAAACTTGCCATGGGTTGGTGATGATGAGGTCAAGCGGTAATCTGTGGATTTTTTCTGAGAGAATATGTATGAGAATGTGGTATAATTAAACAGAGATAATAAAGGGTTGACAGAAAAATACAACTCAGAACAAACCACATATTACAATACAGTATAAAGAAGCAGCAGCTGCACTGTATTTTGAAAGAAAGCAGAAAGAAGCCTGCTGCAAACACTGACACCAGGAATGCAATACCGCTTAAAGAAAACATGTCATCGTCAATGTCATTTATTGGCACATATGCATAAAACAAAAACTTAAGAAGTTCATTGTATAAAACAAATAACAAAAGTAAGAAAAACAAGTAAAGTGTTAAGGGATATTCATTTACACAAATAATACAAATAACAACTGTAATTAAGTAACAGTGTTGCATTGGCTACTTCATTCAGGACAGCATTTACACAAAATCACAAGTATATATCAAAGATTAGAGAAACAGTTGTACAAATGTGTTTGTTTACATTCTACAAAACGGTTTACAAATACTTAAGTAATTCATGGGTATAAACTTGACATTCAGCAATGGTTCTGGAAGTTCTGATTCTGTGTGAGTCCAACTTATAGCTTGGCATAATGTAACATTATACCACGTTTATAATTCCCTTATTTACCAACGACTGAAACACAACTCGTTTATGATAATGGTTGTTATGATCTAGAACACATGTTGTCATCTATCATGATTTAAGATTAATTACTGAGGTCACTGAATTTAGTTTCAAACCACAAACAGCAGTCTGTTCCATGTTGCGTCTTTGCACATATATAAATTGTAGACTGTATTAGAACCCATTTAGATGTTCCGATGTCCTTGTCTATGTGAAAGATTAAAAAACAACATAAAGATGTTGCGCTGGCTAGTAGATGGTCAGGGGGAAAGAGAGACAGCATCAGATGAATCTGGACAGGTGGAATTATCCAGAATGGGACGTTTGGGGCATGGCCCATGGAAGGTGTTGCTGGGTGTTAACCCAAGGGTTTAGTTGGTTCTAAAACAAAGTGGTCCCTGTCCACACACAACGTCCTGTGGGCGAGGAAGATGGCGGAACATTCCAAGAAGAAGCAAAATAACAAAATCATTTTCCAACATAAAAAGGAATAATGAGGTCAGTTGATGTGGCTCGGTTAGATTTCCAGTATCACTTATAAAAACTTCACAAAATATAAGGTTTATAATAACAGGCCAGCTCATAGCAAACTGCTCACGGGAGTAATTGACATAATAAGGCATACAAGGAAATGTAAAAGCCTTCATAATCACAGACACCATCGCACTATAAACACACTTTCTATTGGGCTCCAAACCTCTGGTCACTGTATGCTTTTTGTTTTCTTGAACTAACCTCAACATGACCTTTCCTAGGAAGAGCTTTGCAACAAAACAGGAAAACCACTGACCAAAACAAATATAGCCAAGTCGTGGTCTTGCATTTTTAACGGAACTTTTTAGATGTACAATGGTACTTGCCCCATACATTGGGTTTTTAGAAAAATACAGTTGGTGCATAGGAAAATGTATTTTGTACTTGTTTTAACAATTCATATCCAATATTTAATATCTTGAATAGGCCCCAGGCAATATTACTATTCCATGTGAGGTGAAGACAAAGGTTGGCAGAGGAATGGCATTGAACTACAGTCCAGAGGTCCTTCACTGCTGATATCAATTCTAATCCCTTGTGTTCTTCCCAAAGCCTTAGAATGTCATTGAATTTAAGTGCAAACGTAACTGTAATGTATTTACAGCCTGGATCCTTCGAACGATTCTAATTATATTTGAGCTTTATCTCCTTTAAAACCTTACGTTAACATAATCTTCACATTAAAAAAGTGTAGAAGTTTTGAGACCACAGATACACATTGTATTCTTCAAAAACAGGAATGAGGAATGGGTTAAGAGCATAAAACAATATTAAACGTAGTGGGGCAGGTGGCTGTGTCAGACTCACAGGCAAGTAGATCATACAAAAACACCATTAAACCGCTTCAACTCTTCACACCAACTCAGAGGGTGCAGTGAGACGGAGGGCATATCCTTTTATATTGATAAGACCACAATATGTGCAGGGGACGTACAATCTACTAGGGTTCTGTTAAACAGATCTAATGCACCTTAGTAGGACATGTTAGGAGACTCCAGCTGAGAAGTATGTGGTGCTTTGATGAACCAGAACATAACCACAGACTTTGTTTATTCTCATCGTAAAAATATCTTTGGTAGGACCAATTAAAACTGTGGTTGCCGTCCTGTTATTCTAAATGGCTTCTCAATGGGAAACGCTGATTGAAGTAAAAACTAAACAATGACATGTAGGCAGAAAAAATAACATGAAATTCACAATATACCAAGTTTTAGCCAGCTGCAGCTGTGTTATTTGAATGGAGCAAAATGCAAGATATGACAAGCTTAGGCATGAGTCCTGATGAATGTATGTATTTGAATGTTGGCCTTCAACAAAATCCATGTTGTGGCAGTGTGCTGGGTCGCCCAGCTCTTCAGATAAAGTTTGGCTGTACTTGTCCATCTGTTCAAGTCGCACAATAATTATTTCACAGCAATTTTCTTTCAACCTTGAAATGAACAAGAAGAGCAGTTTTCAATCCTCTTCAAAAAAAAGGCAACCCTTTTCTACCTACCACAGTACCAAGAATTCTGTTCAACAGATTATCATAGACGGCCATCATCCAGTGACCGCTTGAACGGAAACCAATAGTAAGGTCAGTAATAATAAATAAATATGGCGAGGCACAGGGAGCACAGGAGGAGGACAGCAGGAGGAGGAACACGTGAGGCGGAGGACGTGAGGAGGGGTATGGAAGCGTGAAGCGTGTCTACTTCAGCCTTCTTGGGCAAAAAAAAATGTTTTTTGGGTGGGAGGGGATGAGTGAGAGACACAGAATGGGATGCAGCCAGAGGTTCACCATGTTTCTCCCAGTGCTGTTGTGGTGGTGACGCCACCTGGAAGGGACACGTGCTGCCATTATAGTCCACGAGCTCCTCACCAAAAGGAACGCATCACACCACCTCCACATGCTGCCCATACGGTACACTTCCACCGGGAATCACGCATTGATGCTCGCATTGCTACCGGCAACACTTAGTCACAACCCCTTTGACAGGTGAATCTAAATATATGGCCTTCAAGTCGTACATTATCTTCACGGTCCCCGTCTTATCGGGCAATGGCGATCGCTTTGGGTACGCTGGCCACCGCAGCGTTACGCTGCAGCGATCCCGGTGAAAGTCCCACCCCCGGTCAGGAGCCAGGTCCTCTCTCTCTCTCTCTCTCTCTCTCTCTCTCTCTCTCTCTCTCTCCAGGTCCTCCCTCTGCCTCCACAGGCTGGAGCGGCGGCGAGTGGCGGGGCAGGGGTGTTGGCTCAGGGTCAGCCGTTGTACTGCTGCTGGTAGCGGCGGTTGAGCTCCCGCAGCTCCTTCTCGCGGGCCCGCCGGGCCTTGTTGGACTTGGTGGAGCGGCTGGAGCGCGTGGACTGGGCCGACTTGGTGCTGTGGCAGCGGGACGAGGCGCGCTTCAGCAGGTTCTGGGAGATGGAGCGCTGCAGGTTCTTCATGGAGGAGCAGGCCGCCATGCTCACCACCCAGGGGTGCTTGAGGGCCTGGCCGGCGGTCAGCCGTTCGCTGGGGTCCACCGTCAGCACGCGCTCCACAAAGTCCTTGGCCAGGTTGGACACGCTGGGCCACGGCTGGAGCGGGACAGAGATCAGACATAGCATCAATCGTGTATCTATCTCATGTACCTGGCATGTCTCTCATTAAGGGTTGATTAAGTCGACACTGCAACCGTTCAACACTGTCGGCGCTGCACAAGGTTTGGGATGACAGGGTTTGAAATGGTTTGACCGATTGGTGGACTTTTCCACTAATAACATCCTACAGAAGAATCCATTTGCACATTTGTTTTGAGCAATGGGATGCAACAAGCCTTGGAATATGGAGACAAGAAATAGGGTATCAATACATTGGTTTTTCTGTCTTGAAGAGTTTCATTTGGTTAACTTTGTGTTTTTGACATTTTTTTTGACACTTAAAAGTACTTAATCACACAAAAGCAGTGAGGAGAAGCCAAAATAAATTCACTTTGATCCTAGACCTAGAAGGCCTGCTGACTAGCTGTTTAGACCAACTGCTTAACCAAAACGCTTTGCAAATTTGAAACCCATTAATGGAAAACAAAAACATCCACACAACAACATAATACGCATGCAAAAGCCACAACACAAATGCAAAATCCACAACACTACTGAATTTAGCGTTAGTGTTTTCCGTTAATGCACTTGTTTTCCAAATTTGCCAAGCGTTTTTAATATGCAGTTTGTTTGACCCGTCTCACCAACCGTATATAAATATTAATTTAAAAACTTTACTTTTTAATTACCACATAGAGGTAACAAATAACTAAATATACAAATGATTATTGTGATTGTATTCACAAAATTGTGTTTTGTGACTTTCAGATTCAATTTAGATAAGTCATATTTGAAAATTCCTCAAGTTCCCACAAAGTGGCAGCAGAGAGCAGTAGAGAAAAAAGATGGGTTGCATTTGCTAAATTGGATTGGCTAAATTGGATTGGACACTAAATGTGTAATAGGGTCTATTTAGCCTCAATAACATTCAAACACTGTGCTTAAATTGAGGATTCATTTTCAGTGGAAATGTAAAAATTATATGTATTCGTAATAGACCCAAATATTGCATGGAAGTACAGTTGACAGTATAAATGTTAAGTGTGCTTAGCAGCATACATACATGCAGGATCACATTATGTCCATGCAACAAAAAAGCAAGGTTTTTAGTTTGTAAGCGATGTCTTTCCCTCCTTGTCCTTGGTTTCAACCTTCTAACATACAGCTATTTTATTACACAATCATAACACAACCAGACACACACCTGCTCCCACACCTTAACAACTGCAGCTTTAGAATTCTCAAGGTATGAGTTGTAAATGTACACATTATTTATCACGGCAATGAATACATAAGCAGTGACCCCAAAACCGGCCCATTCAATTCAGCTCCACCTAGTCACCTCATCTATTTTGCCCTTTAAAAGGAAAGGTCAATACTGCTCCATGGGTCAGGGGATGCTGTCTGATTAGTGTTGTAAAAAGGGAAGAGACCCAATGTGCAAGCAGAACGGAAAGCTATAGGCCAAGCACTGCAGTGTTGTATCTAAAGCCTCTGCATCACTGGATAATGTTATATATTTAAAGTATCTGCGTCACTGCATGGTGTAGCTATAGCCTCTACATCACTGCATGGTGTTATATATCTATAGCCTCTACATCACTGCATGGTGTTATATATCTATAGCCTCTACATCACTG
>JAOPUA010000169.1:13497651-13511276 GCA_027122455.1 Trisopterus luscus | reverse complement strand
GTGGAGAAACATACACTCTTGGGTCCCCTGTTTGAAGCTGTCGTTGATCTGTTGGAACATTGACTGACAGCCCCTGTCAAACACAGGCAACACAATCGTCTGAAAGGCTTCCTTATAGGCCGTCTGGATGGTGCCCTGCAGTGCTTCAGTCGCTGCCCGGCCAATCGCGTCTGTTGTGTTCTGGAAACCAGGAGGAATTCTTGTGAGTTTGCATTGTCTTGCAATGAACCAGTCTTGCAAGTCATGAAGCATGAGAAGTGTTTTGACAGTTCTCTCACACACACCACACACACCTTTGACTTGACCACCTTGATGAGGTTTTCTTTCAAGGTGGCCTCCACAGCACTCAGCTTGGCAGCCACAGTGCTGCTCAGCTGGCTGGTCACGGGCTCCAGGCTCTTGGAGATCGCTGGAGAGAAAGGATCACGACCAGAACAACTAACACAACCATTCATAGAAAAACAACAAAAACAAGGAATGAATGTTGTGCCAATCTCCCCGATGTAACAATGCACACTACATACAAATATCTGTTTAACAGACGATGGAGTACACGAGTGGATATTTATTTTTCATGCATCCCCACAGAAGAATATTAGTGAAAAATTGATTTAATAATTAGGATACAATAAATAAAACAGTATTGTAAATAAAATAAAATAAATTAATAAATTAAACTAAATCTGAAATTTATTCCAAGAAATTATATTGACGCCTATCTCTTACTCGGCGGGACGGTCTTCTTCATCTCCTCCCTCAGCACCCGGTCCATCCTATTGGTCAGGGAGGAGCTGAGGGCGTGGCTGAGCTGCTGGTTGAGTTGCTCCTGGCGGCCCTGGCTCTCTGCCAGCATGCGATCCAGCCTGCGTTCTGCGGCCGCACCAACAGTCAAAGATCATCACCGCCCACTGGACAGCTTGTGTTGGCATGGCAACACACCCTTGAGCATATGCAGCACTGCATTGTACGCATGGGAGAAGCAGCCCAGCAATATACATATCGAGAACAATATAAAACTCTTGGCTCTTTCGGAGCTGCAATGATATTTTGCGTTTGATGAGGAAAATATAGCAAAGTGTGCCCGACAAAGAGATCACTGAAAAACATACATGAAAGATTAACTTGAGGGATTGATGCTCCGGGGACATGTTTGATCCATCTCTATTGACGCATGAAGGTCTCTACAACCTTATTTTGGTAATAGTATGAAAGATACGCTCTTGTTCTTGGTGAATGGCCATGACGTGCTCCACGTGTGCGGTGACGGAGCTCTGCATGTTGTCCATGTGTCCACGCAGGTCCGCGATCTCCCTCTGTTGGCTACGCAGCAGCAGCAGTAACTCCTCCTGCAGCTCTGCATTCATCTGCAGGCACGAATACACGAGGGACAACTTGAAATGGAAATCCCCATTCTACCTTGACGGCTCCTATCCTCTGAACTAGTATGCAGTTTAAAAAGTTTGAGTGATCCTCGTGACACACAAGAGTGGATGTGGATAGCATTCCAATATTGAATCATTTTATACTTTGCAACCATGAATAATTTAATATTTTCGTAGAGAAAACAAAAGAAGTGTCACTATTGGAAGTCTAAGCATGAATGATCAATACAGTTAACGCCTGGGCCAATGTTTATTCATGGCATGACATCTCATATCGGCAGAGTTAAGATGTATCTTCCTTCAAACAGGTGGTGGATATTGAGTTGCCTGATGTAGAGATACTAAGTACTTATGTAGAGATACTAACTACTTAGTTGGGGCGAAGAGATCTGGAAAGAAGAATTTCTATTTTTCTGTATTGGAAATAACATTCGACAGGATGCACGTGAGGCGCCTCAACTACCCCACACATGCCAAGTAAAAGAGATCAGATGGAAGCACATACCTGACCAGGGTCCATCTGGACTGGCCTGGACTGACAAGACTCCCTGCGGGGCGACACGCCAGAGAGAGGATTCAAATCAAGTCGAGAACATCGTCATCAGCATCATGAGCACACAGTGAGTCATCCTCAGCTGCGTTGGAGCCACTGCAGTACAAACCCGTCGTCCTTCTTGGTCTTCCTCTTGAGTTTGGGGGAGCCCCGCGGGGAGGTCTTCCACTCCTTCACCGGGAGCCGGTGGGACGAGCGAGCGCCGCCGCCGCAGTTCCCCGAGGACGAGGCCAGGCTGGCCACCTCGTCGTCATGGTCACTGGCAGGGAACAGAGACACAGCACCGTGAGGCCGTGTGGAAAACTGTGGCGCTAGTTAGTCCCCGGAGAGCGTTAGACGGGCCGAGCTGCATTTCCTTTGAGGAAATACAGAGGAATACGTAATATGCATCGTATGTAGAAGGAGCACACTACATGCATTGCATGTTGCAGCGCCACAGCCATGATTCATTGGGCTTGTTTCTTCCTGTACTGCAAACGTCCCTATTGCTGCAGAGACTTTGCAGAGAAGATTTCTCCCCATCGACCAATAGAGTTGGTCACACAAGATTCTCTATGGGTGATTCAGCCCTAGTAATGGCCATACACTTTTGGACATTCATTTTAAGTTAAAGTTCCATACACTGTGGATGGAAATGAGCAAAATGCTATAATCTGGTACAATGGTTCTCTTCTCATTAGGACTAAACTAATAGTAAAATAAACCTGAACCAATGCAAGCAATTGCATCCAGGCAGAACTAGTAACAATAGCTTCCCATTTAGGTCACTGTAGGTGATGACACCACACCACATGTCCTCCTATCATGGACTGTGTGTGAAGCTATATATATATATATATATAGGACATGCTATGACCAGACCAGACTGAGGGAAGGAGATGTACCTCTGCTCAGCACTGGCGTCCTGGCTGTCATTCTGTGTCAGCTGATAGGGGCGTCTATGGTAGGGGGAGTTCATGTGCCGGTCCTTCAGCTCATCTCTGGAACTAGGTGAGCAGAGACGAATAGCACTGAGCCAGAGCATTGCCATGTGTCTGAACATACGCTTAACATTTGTGTTCCTCTGATAACCACATGATTTTGTGTGCGTCTATATACACTTACCAGTCTCCCAGTCCGTTGTCCCTCAGGTTGTTCCTGGTTTCCCGGGTGATATCAGGGGCTGCGGGCCACGGTGTGTGACTCACGCTGCCGTCGGACGAGCCGCCACCCGCCCCGGCATTCTCTTGGGACAAGGCGTTCTCCAGCAGGGAAGGGGTGACGCTCAGCAGGGTTTCCACCTCTACCGCCCCGCCCACGGAAGCTGCTCCGCTGCCACGCTCCAGAGGCAACAGGCTGCGGGGTTGAGGTTCAAATGATTGGTTGCATCCCGCAGGGCACCCGATGCCGATACACTATACAAGTGACTCCTCCTCACCTGTTGATGCTGGGTCCGCGAGGCGAGGTCAGGAGGTGCAGTGCGTTGGCCGCAGAGGCCATGCTGTCCGCCTGCAGGGCGGGCATGGGCAGGGGCTCTGGGATGGAGACCAGGCCGCGTTGAAGCGGCAGGGTCTGGGAGGCGATCTCGGGCATGTCCTGGGACATGGCGGTGGAGGCCGAGGAGATGACGTCGGGGGAACGGGCCCGGGTCGGGGAGGCCTGGTGGGGCAGGAGGTGGGCGTCGAGGACCTGGGCCCCGTCCAGAGAGAGTGGCCCGCTGACGCCCGCCAGGAGCTGAGGGGAGACAGGCGGGCGTATTTATCCAGGTGGGGGACTAGTTTTCTCGTCAGTAACGGAAGCTGTGCATCGCATGGTTTTAATTAACCCATGAATGCTGTCCCACTAGGGAACAATGTACCGCAAATGTGCGAGTAGGGAGCCATCCTACCGGCAGGCTCTCCAGTCCGGGGAGCAGTATGGAGGCCGCCCTTGGGCTTCCAGTGGAGGTGGAAAGGGCCAGGCTGCTGCTGCTGGTGTTGTTGTTGTTGTTCTCCGTCCTAATGGGGCTCTGACCCACATCGTCTAGAGCTCTGCAGGACCAAGAAAAATAACCTCAAGCTCTTAAATGACCCACCGCTATAGCAGAAAAACTCGAGTGGTGGCCATGAGCGGCCGGGAATATGGTTGGCCCAAATATCGCCACCTGATGCCCTCCCAGCTGTTAGGGACATCTTGATTTTCTTATGTCAAAAGAGCTACACATATGATTAGCATCCTTCAAGGGATTTATTTTATATAAACAACCACCTCATTTGATTTTGTCGTCTTTCCTGATTTGAATCACCATTTTTGCTAATCAACAATAATGATGAAGGACTTGCCTGCTTGTAGAGTCTGAGTTGCTGCTGATGGCGGTCACAATAGTCAGGCTGCTAGCACTGCTCCCAGGTGAGGCCGGGACCTGGTGGATACAACAGGTCAGTCAGTTATGCTGCCTTGAGATTCCGGCAGAATGAGAGGGTTAAGGGAGCAACAAAATGAAAATCAATAATATATACATCTGTTTTTCACAGAGATTCAATAAATAAATAAAGCAGGGGAACTGTGATGAATAGAGGAAATAGCATCCTTCTTTTTAAGGTTCATCAAGATACTGCCGGTTGTTCCTACCGAGGTGCTGGGGGTCATGAAGGCATCAGGGGTCATTAACTTGGGCATGGCCACGCTAGCTGCATCCGACATGGACAGGAAGTCGGTGGGAGCCGGGAGCGATGGAATCTTCCTCAGGTCACTTTCTGAGCCACTGCCTGAGTCCTTGTCTGAGCTCTGGTCAGTCAAGTGGTCTGAGGAACCTGCAGGGGGCGTGCAGAGTGGTAATAGCAGGGATTAGACTTGTACCGAGAGGTTGGGAGTACCACTCAGTAAGAGTTGTGCTCCACTCTCCAACTACAATCAGGTGGGAGCTGCTGAGGGTGTTGATTTATGACTCTTCCTCCAAAGTCGTCTGATTTCAACACAGTATACTAATAATAGACAGTCTAATATCACCTCATAAAAATAATTGTAAAGGTGTCTCAAACACAACTTACCAAAACCATCGTTGGAGTCAGAATGGGGCAAAAAGAGGGCTGGGTTAGAACCCATCCTTGGTTGGAACCAGATCTGGACGTCCTGTAAAGACCTGTACAAATTAGGAAAACATTAGAAAGTTGAATGGTAGGATGGATCCTTTGTATTCAATTATTTTTTGCAGAAGGTTTGACCTTCACATTTGGGTTGTACATTAGAAATAACTCACTTGGTGTGAACGCAAAAAAGCTTGATCTGAATCCCAGACTTGGATTCTGTAGTTCCCTGGTTACCCTCTAGAAAACAAAAAATACAAATGAGCATAACAAAGCCAATTCATTGAGTCACGCGTTGAACATGGATCGTAGTGAAGGAATTGTGTACAGTACAGCCAAGCGGCAGGGCAGTGCATGAACATTGATCACTTCAACGTATTGACGGGGCGTGTAAGCGCGTGTGTACCAGTGGTCATGCTCTCGCTCTCCTCCTCTGCAGGGAGGACCTCCGTGTGTCTCTGTCGGCTCGGTGTGACGTCGTGCACACCGAAGCTCAGCACGGGGTGAGTGAGCAGGAACTCTGACACGGCGGTGAAGCTGGCCCGGCCCTTCTCCTGGTCCTGGTGGAGCTCCATCACATACAGCACCTGGAGGAGGGGAGGCATGTACACGGTGGCTTGGTGAAGATACCCCAACTAGAATTAGGGAGGAAGGAGACAGTCCAAAATTCTGATATGATCGGTGCCCAATATGAATTTGGGTGTAGGTTTCTCTGCTTGTATCTAAATGTTTTGCATTCAAGAACAGAATTAAAGGTGAATGAACATTTCTGATACCATGCAATACACGTGTTCCCCCTATAATTGTATCAATACAAAAACCTTAACAATAATCTCAAAAACTTAATCTAACAAAAGCAAACCAAGCCCTTCTTACCACAGCCTGCCCACATGTGAAAACAAAATGCTTTTCTCATGCCACGCCTGATAAACAATAACGCCTACACACTATTTATTTGTGTGTTATATTATCAGCCACAATGCAAATATACAACACATTCCTATAATAATCAATTATAGTGGAGTTTTACTTTTTAATCCTATAGTTGGCTGTTCACGGATGAGGGGGATTATGATAAGTCGGTGTGTTTTGGAAATGTTGATTTTCCTGTTTAACAACTTAACTAGGCTATCACCCTTTTCAGAAGGTTTGTATACCAAACAAATCTGTTGCGATACAACTGCACACCTTCATGTTATCAAAGGCAACCGATATTCACACACCTCATTGCAAGTTAACATTGGTTTATAGCGCCGACCTCTAATGAAATGATTGATCAATACATATAACAGAATCCGATAATTATAATCTTTTATTGTAGTTTACCACTATTGATGCAGTAAGAACACTGTTGAGAAACGTAAATAGGCCGTAACCTCCGCCTTGTCCTTAAACTTTGATGGTGACTATGACAAACATACCCTTGATGTGATTGGTTAAAAGGGTTTTATCCGCTAGCAACCCGTACCAAATCTAGGTGTTGGTGCAAATAGAATAATGTATTTTCACAATACGGAAATCATGTTGTACAGTCCCATTCAAGTCAATGATTTGTTATTTAATTATCGTGTGAAAAAAAAAAAAAAAAAAATTCACAACCAACTACGTACAACGCAGCTTATTATATTAACACAGTCGAGAGGCGGCATTAATCTAATATCGTTTTGTGCCTAATAATTTCTTGGCAAGACAGAAATGCTTATTGGTATTATGCCCTCTAGTGGGCAGAGCGTTTAATAGTTCATTGGGAATGCGTAACCCGGTGTATACAGTATAAAAGTACAAAGTAAGTCTTAATAATAGCCTCATTTTCAGAATTAACAATCTGAATATAATTAAAATCCCATGTAATAAAAAATAATAAGGAAGGAAATTCTAATGGGATTATAGAGGAAGATTGACAGCTCTACTGTGGTGCTGTGCCATGATTTTCTCAGGTTCATATTACATTTGACTTTATTCAAGTCATCCTCTGCTTATGACCACTTTGCTTTAAGTATTGATATACCAAGTGAACAAACATTTGAACGCAAACATATATTGCAGAAGGCCTGCTGCGGCCATCTGACCAGAGCAGACCGCGCCAACACCTCATCCCGTGTGCTTCATCTATTTAGGTTTTTTTCGTTCTAAGATTCTAGGGGAAACGCTGTATACGGTGGCCTTACGATCGCTTTGAGGCAAGGTGAATTTTCCTTTTATACTATGTTGATAGAGGGTAAGCCAGGGACCCAATCCAAAGTGTATTACTGACCTTCCTCTGAACGTCTGTGAGAATGAGAAAACTGGCCGACAGGTCCAGACTGGCTTTCAGGCTGGGCATAACCGTGGAGTTAAAAGGGTCAGGGGAAAACCTGCAAAACAGTCACAAAGGAAAGGTAGCTTTAATAGCCAATAAATCAGTGTTGTGTTCAAACCACCGTGTTCATGTCAATTACTTCCAGGAATATAAAACGACCAAACCGTTTCACAGGAAACTTCTATAGTAACGGGTGAGCGCAGACAAAGTGGCCGGGGGAGCAGTTACCTAATGGTCTGTAAGCAGGTCCAGGACACGGTGCACCACATCTTCAGCTCCTGGTTCTGATCCGCGCCCGTTATCAGGAACCGCCAAAACGGTACACTGCAAACCACAAACCGACAAGAGGGAGGAAGGACGTTGGAGAGAAGTTAGAGAGGTGTTGGAAAAAGGAATAAAAAAAAAAATGCCAACAGAGAAGTGGCCTCACTCCGGGTCCTGTTTCTTGTGGTTGTCGCAGAAGAGCAGGCAGGAGACGGGACGGCCGCTGTGAGGCAGCCACTCGTGGAGACACCTGTGGGACATGGAGTTCCAACAAACAGAGCATTAAACAGTTAACAGGGACAAGTATTGTGTCAATCACCCTTTGACCTTAATATTTGATAAATATTAAGTCAAATTGTGGGTTTTTGGTTTGTTTTCTCGCCTACCTGGGTTGGTTTTGCCCACCCTCTATGTAAATCTGCCAGAACTTGACGTAGCCGTCGTGGCTGGCTGTGGCTAGCACAGTTCCGTCCGGAGACAGGGCACCTTCACTGACCCTCTGGAGGAACACATACGTTAACATGCTTTTACAGAGCTAAGATTTGGTTTCAACTCCATGAATTGATCTGATTTAAAAAAAAAAAATTGATTTTCAAAATAATTGAAGTGATACATGCATTGCAGTTAAGTTTTCCCTTGTTTTACTTACTGCAAAGGTTGGTCGAAAAACAGGAAAAACATTTC
Source organism: Trisopterus luscus (assembly GCA_027122455.1). Lineage (NCBI taxonomy): Eukaryota > Metazoa > Chordata > Actinopteri > Gadiformes > Gadidae > Trisopterus > Trisopterus luscus. The sequence goes on along the minus strand of JAOPUA010000169.1, from coordinate 13,503,050 downwards.
ACAAAGCCTGACTGTGAAACGACAGGGCTCTAGGGAGGAGCGCCGCACGTGTTCTACCTGAGTGTGTCCCTTGACAACGATGAGGCCATCCTTCAGCTCCGAGTCATCCACAGGCCAGCTGACATTGTTGGCACGCAACACATCGAGGTCCCACACCTCAGCCTGGAGGGACGGGACATGATCCATTCATAACATATTCTCAAGACGGGCAAAAGATGAGTAGGGACTGTATTCACATGGAAAGGATGGCGAAAGACAATGAACTCTGACCCTGTCTTCGTGCAGAAGGGCCAGGGTCTGGTTGGTGTCCTCCTGGTTCTCCTCGTTGTCTTCCAGGATGAAGGGGCACCAGATGAGGCGGCGGTGGGAGTTAAGGGGAGTGTCCTCTGGCCTCCTAATGTGGACCACCACTTGGTCACTGCAGGTTGGATGTGGGTTAAGGAAGCTTAGGAAGAAGTGGTGGAGGTTCCTACAACAGCAAACTGTACGGTCAGTGCGATGTTCGGACTACGTAACAAAGCCTTAATAACAACCTTTGAGTACAATAAACCATGACCGTGGAACACGCAATGATTCTCTATATAATCTCACATTAAATGGATGCATCATTTACATATAAAGTACCATTTCACTCCATATATTTGTCCTCTATAGGAAGTAAAGTAAATGTGTTACTCTAGTGACCCCTATGGGCCCATAAGTGTTTTATTTGGTTTATGGATAAAATGATTTGATACCTCCTATGTTAAATAGTTTTAGTTGAAAGTATTGTCATTTGTCAGCATGAAGGGATACAGTATTTTGCCGCTGGTGCAGGTGAGCTGCCAGATCACTAGGTTGCCAGCCTCATCCACACAGCCTAGGAGAGGAGAGTCCAGGTGGGCGAACCCCAGGTCCGTCACTGCCCCAGTGAAGCCTTTAAGCAGGGAGCGATCGCTGGACCCCAGGCTCAGCACACGGATCATCGCATGGTTGTTGGCTCCTGGAAAAGGACAGACAAACAAACAAGAACTTTTTGAGGAAAACCTGAAACTCGAGCAGTTATGACGGAGATACCACTTGTTTCAAGCTGCATTATATCCAACATAACAGAACACCGCAAAATAATTACAATACATAAATTGATAGTTCTTAGTAAACCTACATTTAATTTGCAACACAGCCAACTATCATCTAAGCATACATTCCAGATTGTAGATACATTAGTATTATTATGGATGGTCTACAAAATCTTTTTGTAAACAAAACTAGAAGGTAGATAAGGTGGTCCAGATCACCCACAAAACAAATCTAGCGGTATGCATACATAGCGATACTAGAGAAATTGACACTATACCCTCTCGGTAGCTAGTAGCAATGTGGTATTGAAGTAAACTTGATATGACACAGTTAATCACAGCAGTACATACAACCATGAAGAGAATGAGGGGTCACTGGCTAACCATCTCTACTATCTAAAACATGGAAGCCAGGTTGAAAAGGTTGAGCTGTGGCTTCAGACATATAACGGGGACGGTGCACATACATGCTCTTGGGTAATCTCACCTCTGATGGCATACGCCAGAAAGGAGTTTGAGACAGCGATCAGGTTTCCATAAAAATACTTGTGCTCCCAATCGTATTTGGCAACTGGCTGGATCTTCACCTGCAGAAAAATTAAATCAATTAAAATGAATGACTGACTAATAGAATGTTAGTCCTTGTAATATGAAAGTGCTGTGGAATTGTCGCCATTAATGCATAGAAAGGAATTGTGTGTGGACACTGAAAGAAAATCTTTCAGCAGTTTACATTTTGCATCATGGGAAAGGGCTAGTCACGCTAGATTTGGGCAACTGAGGAAAACAGACTTTGGTCTTTATGAGGTTACTTGTACTCAAGTCCAAAGATTTATGTCAATGCAGGAAGTTGGGACGTTCATAGCTGTTTACTAAAATTACAATTGAATAATAATTGTTCAGAGTCCAGAGTCTACTTGATTTAGCCAATCATATATATATATAAAAGATGCCTTATAACCATTGAATAAAACATAAAATTATTAAAATATTTCAGGTTCAAATGAGAACCTGAAATATGATAGAATGAGAGATGGACCAATTAAACAGCAACAAAGGAAATAAAAGGATAAGTCAAGACCTGTCCCTTGCGTAACAATCTCACTAACAAAACAACGTGTAACTTTGTTTATAAACCGGCCGGCTTACAGTTCTGGGTAGGCAAGAATGCAATGATCCGCAGATATCTAAATTTTTTCACAGTTGCTCATACCAGCCCGATGGCTATTAGCAATACATGCTCAGCTGGGGTCCCAAGAGGAAGGAAATAGTACATTTATTTTAACTATGCAAGAAACAGAACAGATCTTATTTTAGAGATACAAAAATATAGTCAAAGATGCATATGGATTCTTTATTTCCATGTTGGTCCAGAATCAAGTCCAGCATAACACCCAGATTATCTGTAACCCATATTATGTTTTGAGTTGAGCATATCGGAATTTGTTTTGTGATGACACGGACACCTTTTGCCTTGTCAAAGTCTAATTTGAAGATGTGACTGCAAGTGTTTTATGCGGTACATACAGCACAAGTAATGCAGCTAATTTCCTAGTTTCAGAGGGTTTGTAGAAAGGTACAGCTGGGTATCCTAGCTATGGTGGACGCTAATGTGATGACGGATTAGATGTCCCAATGGTAGCCTACAGTGTATGGTTAGCACAGAACAGCTCCAAAGATGGATACTTGTATTATTACATAACCCCATTTTAATAATCAGTTGGTTGCAATGTGTTACCTCAACAGAAGATGGCCTTAATTCATACACAATGCAAATATTCAAATATTATGGTTGGATTTAGCACGCCTGTCACCTTAATTTGCTTCCGTAATCGGTTGCCATAGTGGGATGTTATGCAATAATGATAATGATTGGTAAAGTCAGGTACAGGTACAGTCCTAGTAATTGCAGTATCTGTCTTACCTTGTTGCTTCCCCGAGCCTTGCTGTCGATGCTAGAATCTCGACTAGCCACAATCTCCACATTGTTGGAGACAAATGAGATGCAAGTGGACCCATCATCACCAGACAGGCAGCTTAAGTAGAAACAAAGACATATCACATATATTAAAATGAATCACAGTTAAACATGAGCTCCTTTAAAATGCCAATAGTCTAGTATAGTCTCAGCAGATTGCAGAATGGACTCTTTTGTCTGAGCAAATAGCATGTAATTTACTGATTACAGCTGTTTTAATTAATCATGGACATTTAAAATTATTATATTGGTTTGTCTCTAAAAACCAAATGTGGCTTGGTGCTATTCAGGCTTATAAAGATTTTTGATCCTTGTTATTGGTGTGGTTGCAAAGCAAGCCACAATCTTGTAATCATGTTTCTTATTTAGGTGAGTGCTGCATGCGCTCACTATTCTTAGGCTTTCTTCATTCTGGCTTTCTTTGGGTTATTTTTTTGGGACTCCTCCTACTCCTTTCACTCTTTCACCTAGAGACTCCATTCCACTTTTAAAATGTTGATATTAGCTTGACATCGCTCGCTACTACTTTTTCTTTCAAAATCTTACATTCTATAATGGGAGTCAATGGGAGGACGGTGAAGACGTCTGCCCAATTTATCACACTTCATACTTTGTATTTTTGAACTTAGGTTACCTTTTATTTTATAAAAGGATTATGCAAAGATAATGCAAATTGGTAGTGTGTGTACTTGTGACAGAGCAAAAATTGCGTACTGCGCAATTTTACTAACCCAATAACAACATAAAATATGATACAGAGGCTTAAGATACAGGAATTCCATTCCATATAATGAGAGAAAAATATTTTTTTGAAGTTAATGTTTAAACATAGGTTTATTTGTTTTTATTTGTTTGCTTAACATAAACAAAAACTTGGCAGGCAGGTGCCGCAATAGCAAAACAAGCTATCTGGAGACTTTTCATATACCAATTTGGAGATGCCGTTGGGCAACTTTAAAGTTTGTTTGGATGCAATTGATTGATGTGACTGACTGTACAAGGATGCAAATAAACACAAATCAAGAACTAGACAGATCTGTAAAGATCTAGATCCTAAAGAGCCAGTGAACCCACTGTTTCAGCTGGAATTCGAACAACAATAAAAAGCTGTTTGTGTTGAGAGTTTTAGGAAAGAGCGAGGTGTGTAATCCCCATAGCCACCAACACCAACTTTGTGTTACTTCTTTAGTACTGCCGCTGTGGATGAGCGTTATAATTAGCGATGTTGTATATGAAATGTGCAACTCACCACTAGCGATGTACTATAGGTGTCCAGGAAACCTAACCCTCATTCAGACACGGACATTAAATGAACCGCTGCTCGGACAGAACTTCCCCATCCACAAAGACTGTGGCGTTAAACTTTGCGTTTCAGAAAAGCTCTGCAACATTCTCTCGGAGGCCGTCGTGCCCAAGCAGAGCTCAACGTGTCTAGATACACGGCAGCGCTGTTGCCTCTTGGTTGTGCTGTCTGAGTACCTAGGCAGTCAGACGTCATGAAAAGAACGACCACTGAAATTCTCAAATCTTTGGTTCCATATATAATAGCATACAGCTCGGCTACCATGAGAACCCATATTCTTAGCAAGTTAAGTTTAAGTTAACTACACCGATGCCCATTCATATCTACCCAAAGTGTTTGGGTTTTCAATTAAAGGCAAGGCTAGTGTAACTAAGATCTTCAAAGCCCCAAGCATGTGCAGACGTATTCCTCAANNNNCCGTTTAGGATTTATCTGATTAAAGAAATTGGACATCAACATTAATAAAAACTCCTTACATTATCTGAGTCTCTCTGGCATTATTGCCATCTGCTGCACATGGTCCAATATTGTCATCCATGGTGGGCCGGTCTCCACTTCCTAGGAGACCTGCTGCTCCCAGCAGTCCATTCAGATCCCCATTGAAAGATGTCTTTCTTGGGCCGTCACTCGACGCAACATCTGAGAGGGAAAAATATAAAAGTCAAAGTTAGAATGGCATTCATATTTATGTGAGTATGACTGTATGTATGTATGACTGGTTTCAGATCTGTAATGTCAAAAAGTAATAGAGAACAGTAACATTTTTGTGTCATCTGCCACTTAAAGAGAACTTCTTTCCTATTTTTTCTTTGCAGAATTGTTTACAATAGCTGTTACGACAGTTCGAAACAATTCTCCAACTCTCCCAAATAACGTTTCAACATTCAAGGGCTGAGTAATGGACGCCTATCATAACGCTTTGTTTTTGGAATGCATTGGGATGTAATCATTTCATATTGACGTTGATACGCAATTTTTAACAATTTATGTCCAGTTGAAGGTTCTTTAATCTGGTGAAAATTGCACAATTGAGGCTAGAATGTTTTAAATGATCAACGTA
>JAOPUA010000169.1:13482702-13493875 GCA_027122455.1 Trisopterus luscus | reverse complement strand
ATAATTTGTGAAAAAGATGGATACCCACAGAAAACAAAACTTTGTGATGAGAATGTTGATTCATCAAGTGGCTAAAAAGGACAACTGAGTACACAATCATAAGAAGACTTAATGGTTTACAAAATATATTGATGGTTTTCAAAACTCACATATATTGATCCGAGTTGCGTTCTGTCAGTGTCAAAAAGTTGGTAGTAGTGTTGCACAAAGCTTGATCCTATCTGTTCCCATAGAGGCTTGTCCCCCATCCTGAATCACCCTGCCGCAGGCACTGGACAGACACAAGGAAATCAGGTCATAGTTTCTCCTTAGCAGACGTTTGCTTTTTGTTTTATAGGGTTTCTGAGGCATAGTAAAAACAAAAAACATTGTGATCAACAATGTATACAATATATCTTTACATTTGAACAATAATGTAGAGTTCAACAAAATCAACAACATTGTTAAAACTTATAATCTAATAAATGGCAAATAATAAACGGTATTGTTTGGTATAGTAATATGTATTGTGTTATTGTTTACATCACTGGGGGTATAAATTAGCATAATAACTGGTAATAAATAAAGAAATACTGACTGTTTAAAAAAATCTGGAAAAGATTGAGTATGTTCTGTTGATATAAAAGATTCAGCTAACTGTTAACGACATTGTAACGTATGCCTTCTCTGGAATTTTGAAAGGGGGTGCGGTCGCAAGAAAATCCATGGTATGCAACTAACAACAGCAGGGCAACACTGACGCAACACAATCAAAAGTGCTGTAGCCCTAGGAAAGTACGATTGTGTATCCTAGTGGATATGGCATTGACAATACATTGGCTCCAGTTTGTGTTATTCGCCCAGGCGTGCAAGCATGAGCATATTGAGTTACGCGGGGCCTTCTTTGGTCCCTTTGGTGACACAGCTAGTGACAGTGACATGTTACACCGTGTGAGAGCCAAAGGGGCTACAAATAAACCATGGGGTCAGGTTGTTTCAGTTCCACGGGCTGATCTTGATATTATCGACAAACCAAAAGCTCAGACAAGTCAACAACAAACCCGCATAAGTTACTGATAAGATCCGAGGGGGAATCCAGCCGGTCACTACGCAAAGATTAAAAGTCATTGACATCTCGTTATTACTAGCGTATTTGCTAGCTCGTTTGCTAACATTGACCAGATCAAGAGCGTTTACAGAGGTCCCGATCAACCCATTGACAAAACATATAGCACGAATAGCTACAGACTCCACGGGCCTGACAACCATTTCGGACACGAGTTAATTGCGATATTTGTATTGCTAGAATGTACTTTTTCCACGGAGTTCTAAAAATACCCTGTGTGCTCAGTGTTTATATGTCCCCTCCCCTGTGCCTCTTCTTCGCTGACTCTCCTCCGGGCCCGTGTTCACTGTCCAGTCCGCTGCAGGTACCACACATAGGCGTGACCGACTGGTACCGGTGCAGCCGGACTATCGCTTTCTGCTGGCTCCCGTTAGTCAAATGGTCGTACGAAACACTAGACATTTTATTTGCATTATATATCCATTCATTGTTCATATGATGGTTTAAATCGAAGGAACTTACCGTAAACCAACACCGCTCAGCCGCCCGTGTATAGCGATTACAGTCCAGTGTGTCTACTCTGCTACGACCGTCTACGACAGACGCACGCCGAGAATCGTAATCCGCCCAAAGAATCATGGCCGTTTGAGTCAAAAATGTGTTGCCATTAGTAGTTTAAAACGGTGAATTGTTTATACAAAAAAAACAACTGCACACTTTATTTTACGATTAAAATATTAGCAATTACAGATTCAAATAATAGATTCGACATATGCGCAGTGAACATGTTTGACTGCTTTAGGTGGTACGATGTAGGTTCACTAGCCTCATATAATATCCAAACACATAAGACACTTATTTAATTTATTTGTAGGCATACAATTTCAAATAGGCCTACATGTGGTGCAAGACATGCAACAAATATTAATAACAAGGTGCAAATAACATCATGTACCCCGATTTTAATGATTCATTATGAAAATAGGTTCTAGGTATGAAAGGTTCTTATCTTCTCTAAAATGATCTGCCAAAGCTGGTATATAGGCAGCAGACATAGATCAATGAATGCCACCCACAGCCTTCGACCATGGTTAATTTGTCATGGCCCATCAGTACTATTAACAGCAAATAAAATACGTAAAGCACAAGTAACAGGAATATAATGCCAATAAATAGTGCATTTATATGCATCGCCTGGTTGACCTTCTTTCAACCATGTTAGAAATTGTCGTCATCTTGTGGTGACAATATGAACTACAACTGAGGAAATCCACCTGAGTAGCGTCAGACATTTATCTTTTTTTAAGTGGAAACTTGAATCTCCTATTCTTAGTACGTCAGGTCTACATACCTCAGATCCATGTAGTATCTTTCCAGAGACTTACTTTTTTAAAGATACTTAAATATTTCTGTACTGACTTACACATTTAAAGATGTTCATATTCCGTGTGGAACTGAATACAAATTGGAGATCTTCCAATATTCAGTAGTGATCAGGGTCAAGGTGTTACGGTGGGATTGGTGGGCAAAGCCTTAACTCATTCATATTAGGCCTACTAGTTTGGCCTCACATTCACAAACTGATTAAATAAAGTAAAAATAATGATAGGCCAACGTGGGTTCTGTGTTCTGGACACATTCAAGCAAAATCAAAAAGTTCAAATTTAAGTTCAACTTTATTCATAGCACACATGAAGTTAACAACGGGTTGACAAAGTACTGAACAATCAATAACAGATGCCAGCTACACAATCAAAGTAAGAAGTTAAAAGAAAGCATTGAGAGACAAGTAAAAAAAAAATTATCAGAATTTCTAATGCTACCACAATTGATTGGATAAGTGTGTGACATTCTTTTGTTAAAAGTCTTGGACAATAACGTTCCCCTTTTTTCATACTTTAGGGCCTTCCAGATCAGAATTTTTCCAGTTCCCGGGGACAAGTGAATACACCCTCATTCAAGAAGCAATTTCACAATCAGATAAAAGAAGATCAAATTGATCAAACTCCCAAAAGTGAAAAAGTTTTATCCAAAAAATTTGAAGCGTGGATTGGCTTTTCCTGGATTTTTAGATTAAAGAGTAATTTTTTTAAGACACAAAAATATGATCTCTCTCTCTTTCCCTTCCTCTCTCTCTTAGCTTGCTATCATCCCATGGGTGGCACTGTCCAAATGTAAATGTATTGCATTTCTCACTCTCTCTCTTCCCTTTCCTACATAATATATAATAATAATAATAATATATATATTAATATATAATAATAACATATAAAGATATAGATATAGACATCTCTATCGATGTATACAGTATATAACCTATATCAGTGACTGGAAAATAAAGTCATTTATTAAGTACAGTGATGAAGCTTGAAAAACATGTAGACCTAGGCCTACTGATTCCAAAAATGTAACAATTTAATATAATATACGCTATATAATATTCACAAATTTACTCACGTGTAGGCTATTTGTTTTCATATGGCGTGACATAACGCCTATTTTATATACAATGGAATTTGAGTATTCTTTCCTAAAATAGACAAATTTTAGTATCATAATTACTCACATTACTCATTTTAAATCCACCATTACCTGTGTAAAGTGTATATAGTAGGCAAAATGTTCGATCAAATCAACATTCAAACAATGTTTAATATCATATTATATCGGCATGTGTAGGCCTACAGTGCGTATATTGCTAAATTTTAACCACAGATACGAGAAAAACTACATTTCCTATCTACAGTAGGCCTACAGTGGAAAGGTGAAAACACAACAGAGGAACTGAAGCGGGGTTATGTAGTCATTTAGAAAACACTGCCGACGGAAGGGACTGGGGCTGGACTACAGTACCCATACTTCATAGTCTATTACTACAGTAATGAGCGTTGCTGGTTATCCGGGGATGTCACACCACAGCTATTTTCTCTCACTCTCTGAGTATACTTCCACGGATTGACCCAGAGCGTAGGACATAGATAAATAAACAACAAGACATCACCGAGCGGAAAATGGCAGAGCGTGGAGCAGGAAGCTTGCTGTTAGGAGATCCTACCTTTAATTATCAGGAGCACGAACTAAACGAGCGACTGAAACGGCTTTACCCGGCCGTGAACGAGGAAGAAACCCCTTTACCCCGATCTTGGAGCCCCAAGGATAAATACAGCTATATTGGGCTTTCACAGAACAATCTGCGGGTGCACTACAAAGGTTAGAAAGCAAGTTGGCCAAGCCTTGGCATCTCTTACAACTAGTTGGAAACAATCATTTGATGTGAGACTCTTTGGGGCCAAAGAGTCTTAAATCCAATCTGTCAAAGTACTGCGGATGGGAGGGGGGTCACATAGGGCACTGAAGCGTCGAACCTGTAACACTATACGATATCATGTATGTGTCGGAAGGGGGGAGGGAGCTGTAGCCCAGTTCAATCTGCTTTAAATCATCTTTCTCTGCACGTTGTTTCGTTGTTTTCCGCAATGGATGAATGTTTAAATGGGTGACAGCTCGCGACAGTTAGTCTTTTGTGATTTAACCTTCAGAAATAGGGCATTTATGCATTTGTTTACATATATTGATGTGTATGTTAATGTGACGGTCTATCTTCCGACTTAAATGAACGTTGCGAGTTCCCTATTAGAAATCCGATGCTAGCAGTGCCATCAATAACGTCGCAAAGCTGCTGGACAAGCAGCGAGCTAACTGATGCCATCCACAACACACGGGAGGAGCTAGCTATCATCATGCTACCCCCGAGCGAAGGCTGTAGCTCGGCAGCTATCCTAGCTGTTCTAGTTGTCCTTGTTATTGTTGTTCAACTAAGTTACCAAATGTCACTACATGACATGTACGCCCTTCGTCCCTTACACAAACGGGGTATAACGTGGAACGAGGTTATTCTCCGTGAGCATAGTGGCAGGAGAGCCACGAACGCCAGATTAAACTGGAATTGTATTTGTTTTGTTTTTTCCTCGAGTGGTTGTGTCATCATAGCATTTTCCTAGCAGGATGCATACAGGCCAATGTCGTTTAACGTGTATATAGCACAGAAGCAGAACAACCGGCTGTACTTTCCATGTCTGCCATACCTAATTTCGCAAGCACGTCAGCTCTTTCAGGACAGCTGCTGTAAGGGATGAGGCCTCTGCGTTTAATATTAGGCCAACTTCATCGATCTACAATTACTTCTGGTGTTTTAACGCCAAGATACTACACAAAGTAACTTTCTGAAGAGAAGGTGAAAGCTCAATTCAGATAACAACTCCCAATGTAATTGCTATTAGAGCTTATTATTGGGTCATCAGCCTCCCAAACCAAGTGTGTGCGTGTGCGTTTGCGTTGTATTCTATAATATATAATATGCATCCATAAAGTACAAGGGTCATATAAGGTAAGTATAATGGCAATGGGATAGTGTAGTGAGTCTTTGTATAGGTAGTACGATATAAAAACATTCTCCATTTGGTTGTTCTGACTCAGTTCTGCGTTCACACCCTGGTGATTTGAATTCTATTTTGACCAGTGTTCCAATTATCTCCGTCAAGGCCAGTGTGTCTTGCTAGGCAGATGATGTTGCAGAAACATTTCTCTTCTTTATCAATTGGTAATTGTGTAGGCACGTTGAATGAGCTTCCTGGGGTAAAACTTACCATGGGCAGCTGGTTCTGTATGGTAGCTAACCTTACCTTGGGCAGCTGGTTTGTATAGTAGCTTACCTTACCTCACCTCTCGGGGCAGCTGGATTCGCCAGTTCACAATCATCCGATGAGATGAGATATTATTTTGTAGTGTCGATCATAGGGAGAGATTACATTGACGTTTAAGTGGGGAGAATTATCAAGTAAAATAGAATAAAGCTAATTTCAACATATCATTAGACATTCATTTTACAGCAAAGTATTTTATAGTCTATTTTATGTCAATGCATACTTTAAACAGTCAAATGTATGATTGATCTTCCCAGTGTGTGGAAGTGGGAAATTGTTCCCAATGCCACCGCTCCCCTCATGGTTTTCTGCTGTGTGTAGCAGATAGATACAACATTTACATGGTGTATTTTGGGGCCCTGGCTGTCCCTGAGGGACCAACAAAATGTTACTATATGAAATGTACGCCCATCGTCCCTTACACAAACTGGGTATAACGTGGAATGATGTTATTCTCCTTGATAATAGTGTCAGGAGAACCACGAACACCACCTTGCTTAAACTGGGATTGTATTTGTTTGGTTGTATTTGTATCTCTGTTGTTGGGTTCCCATATGACCTGGTGGATGCTACTAACTATGTGTAGTCTGTTGGCTCAATGACCATTACGGTTACAATGAGGACTAAGCTTGACTAAAATAAATTGCTTGAAAGGGGCATCAACCATCATGCTATATAGTGCATAACACGCGCACAAGCACGCACACACAGTCTTGCATATTTCAACATATTTGGTGATAATCAAGCGTGGGCAGTGCTTATATATGAACCTGACTCTGCTACATAGGGCTAGCACTAGTTGTGGCAATGAGCCCAAACCCTAATCCCTCTAGCAATATGCAAATTATGACTAATCATTTGAAGTACTTATTAGTTGCTTTGGCACTGACCCTGACCCTAATCCTTGTGGCAATATATGATATTTTTAGAAATGGTAAACGATAAACAATGTCCAAACACTTGCATTGGTCCTAGTTTTGAGCAGCACTTGGAGTTAAACAATGCGTTTTCTCTTTATAAAAAATGTGGCCTTCTAGGATCAGAACGCAGCCTGGGATAGGTATTCCAGTTACCAATCGCGTTATGTAAAACAACCATCTTGTGATCAAGTGGCTATTAACTCGCAGTGATACAATTTAAAGGGCACCTTAAAAAAATGAAGGTCAATACAATTCATCTTGGAGTGATTTTCCAAAGAGTCAAGTTTTGTGGGGTATTTTAATTGGATGAGAACTCTAGAAATTGCTTTGCCAGTAGATTATCAAAACTGGTAGATACGGAGTCTATTGTGTTATCACAGAAATTGGGGAAGTTACATATTTATTGTGCTGATTCAATCAAATACTTGAGTAAAAAAAAGCAAAGCTGTTTCTACTGCTTACATAGTACATTTAATGTTCGTTCATTGTATGAGATATGCTTCTTATGTAAAGTACAAAATCACAACATATGCTCAGGATATAAAGTATAGCCTAATATAGGGTATCTTGACCACAGCCATATATTCTCTACTATACTGTCTAGTCTCTAGTGTTATTCCCTACTTTAATTCACTTTCACTCTTAATTTTCCCAGGCCATGGCAAGAACCACAAAGATGCTGCCTCTGTGCGTGCCACACATCCCATCCCTGCTGCCTGTGGAATCTACTACTTTGAGGTCAAGATTATCAGCAAAGGGCGGGACGGGTGAGTGGACAGACCGTCACCTGTTCACCTTGGACTGGTCGCCTAAAATCCAACAATGTCTTTATAGATTTCACTGATCAATCTATAGGTCTATAGACTGCTGCTCCTCCTCACCACACTTGTTGATCACTCACCACTCACTTAGAATGTGATATAAATCCATGTCATGGAGGGAGAAGTTTAATACGCAGTTTAAAATCCAAGTGATTGGGTAAGTGTGACGAAAGAGAGATTGATGATGAAATTCCTTAAAAAGCTGATAAGCCTCTTGGAGAATGCTTTGTTGTGGAAGCAACGCATTGAGTTTCTTCCAGATGTTTAACATTTATCTTCACAGCTGTGCTGCAATCAGGGTTTGTCTAATTATTTATATAATTTGATTCATTGTTAATGTGGAAATGGTAAACTATTAACCATTTGACCCCTATTTCAGGAAATGTTTTCAAATGTTCACATTAAATTTTTATGAGATATGTGGATCCAGCTTAAGAAGGACTTAAGGACTTACTCTGCTCTCGAGGGAGGCATTGTGGAGACAATAATTGATTCTGAGCAACTTTAAACTTGCAATACATTACATATTAACTTGCTTGTAGCTTAAAATGACCTGGATATATCTGTAGTCAATGTTGATTGATAGTGATGTAAATAATATCGCAAGAGAGGGATTGTTGTTGTACCGAATATCGGTACGGCTGTGATTCAGTGTGAGCCGTGTACAGTACCATAATAAGCAACAACAGATTATGATTTGTTTGTTCATTAATGATTTATTTGGCTCCGCCAACACATTTAGATCCGCAACTGGGCTGGGACTGAACTGTTGCCAAGCAACACATAAACACACTAGCTTGCTATTTTGTCTAGGTCTCCACGTTAAGCTATGTTCCCTTGTTCCTCTTCTGACGACCATTCGTAATTCAACTCAAATGTTATGCCTGGAAACATGTTAATCTTTGCTGTGCAAAGTTTGTTGCAATCTAAGCTTCATAAAGGCCGTTAATAACATTAACGGTTATGAGAACGCCCGTAAAGCGGAGTGATACATGTGGAGTTAAAAGTCCCAGTGCTGTTATACTCTGTATCAGCACTCATGGAAAACCTCTCGTCCAATCAAATTACTTGGTCGGAACTAACTGTTGTATAAAAAATGATATCACATCCTATAACTTATACGTACTAAAAATAAAAATGCTACTCAGGCTGTACCTCTTTGTTCCCAAGAAGCTTCTGCAGCAGGGGGGTGTCTCACCTTGCCATCGACACTCCCAAATCCCCTCCCATTGACTCCACCCACATAGCCCTGCCACACTGAGTCAGTTCACGTCGCCCGGTGGCACAGCCAGTTAGAGTGGGCAGAACTCTGTTATTGACTCTTTGAATGTCTCCTGCCTACCAACTGGTCGGGGCTCAATCGTACATATTTAGACTTCATAGACACCAGAGGTGTGACTCTTCATGAACCCTAAAAAGAAATGACACTATCCCTCCTCCCCACTCTTCCTCCAGCCTTTACCTCTTGTCTCTCCAGCAGTCACCTCTTGTCTCTCCAGCCTTAACCTCTTGTCTCTCCAGCCTTAACCTCTTATCTCTCCAGCAGTCACCTCTTGTCTCTCCAGCCTTAACCTCTTGTCTCTCCAGCCTTGACCTCTTGTCTCTCCAGCAGTCACCTCGTGTCTCTCCAGCCTTCATCTCTTGTCTCTCCAGCCTTGACCTCTTGTCTCTCCAGCAGTCACTTCGTGTCTCTCCAGCCTTCATCTCTTGTCTCTCCATCTCATTATGCATGTCTCAATGGCATCCCTGCCTCCCTGCAGCCCATTTCCTACAGCCCTGTGACAGTAGACGTGGTCTGTGAAGTCACTGTACAGCCACAGTAGCTTTGAAACGAATGCCAACTGGTTGTATTCTGCTTACTCGCACCCATCTCTTATGCATGTTAGGGATAAATAATCAAATGCAATAACCAATTAAACATTTGTATAAGTCTCTCTGTAAGTTTCTCTCTATACTAAATGGGTTGTTTCTCTGTAAACTAAATCTGCTGTTATCACAGCGGATTATATTTCAATATGCCCGGCCGAGAGGCTGCGGTGCGAAGTTACAGCTGTACCGCTGTACGAAGGGGGCTGCAGTATAGGCAGTGTGTGCCACATTGAAATAAGTCGTTGATGTACCGGGCGTGTTTTTAGACTGATTTGAACGCAGCATAAGCATTTTGTGCTGACATGCCACTGCGCATGCTCTCAGACTTGGAGACGGACAGCCTCCTGCACTTACCCTCTCGATGTATTGTTGCTCTGCGTGCACAATTTAGAATTATAACTATACAGTATTCAAGTCCTCGCATACGCAGTGGTGCGGTCTACAACGTACTGCCATCCACTGGCATAAAGACCACATTGCACCCAAAATCATTCAGAGAAGATGTATTTCACGCTTTCTCAATGGGGTTCCGTCTTGGCGGAATGGGATATCCTTTTGGTGGCCACCAAGGATTTTCGATGAGGGAAAATCCCTGCTTATCTAATGATATATTTGATGTGCGTAGTATTGGCTGTATATATATATATATATATATCATTTGTTCATATCATTTGTCTCAATCATCACCTTTGTGCCGTGTTTCTGCTGTTTCCATACAGGTACATGGGCATTGGCCTGTCTGCCCAGGGAGTTAACATGAACAGACTGCCTGGTGAGTAAGGAGGGATTATGGGACTTAACCTACATCATGTGTGTATAGACACAAAAATGTGTGTTCAATCAGGCAACAGGTGTGACCTGGTCTTTTGTTGTTCACACGGCCACTTGATATGCTGTGTGCTACTCCTAAGAGCAATCCCATGTCTGGACTTGCTGGCCCTGGGCCAGAACCTCAGCCATTGGCTGTACCAAACTTACTTCAGCCTAAGCTAATAAAACACAAACAGACAAACAAAAGTACTCCTGGTTCCATTTGGTCTTGCATAAAGTCTTCAAAATGGTGGAAATGGCCCTTTTGAGAGCTGTACAGATGCTCTGTGTAATGTACATGTAGACCACAGCATGCCTTGGCTCAGAACACGAAAAACACCACTGACTGTGCCTTTGTCAAGCATTATGTTAAGAGCATTGTTCCCTTGTGGGGTTGAATGATGGAGGGCTGTAATAATATGTATTTCTACAGCAGAGGAGTGACGTTTTTTTAAATGGCTCTTTTAAGAGGAAGGATAGGAACGGTGCTATTGTGTGACGGCGCCAGTTATGTCTATTAGGAGTATAGAAATATGTTAGAAATGGCTTCTGAAGCAGAGCCAACTGGGCTGTTTCTATTGGGCCCTAGACATTAGTTTTAAGGCCAATTCAACTATAATGGGAATGAAGGCTTGTTTCCTTTAATGCGTCGGTAGCTATGGTACTCATGTCCTTCTGAAATGATCCTGCTGTTAAAGATCTGAAAGCACCCCCTCTCTGTCGTCGCCCCCTGTTATTTAGAGGACAGCTTCCAGCAGGTACAGGATTGAGGGGCCATCATGTGGGGATACGCAGGATGAATAGACTACCTACAACTATTGGTTGTAGACTTCTGGGCCGGGGGGAGACTGCAGCAGTACCGTCGACGGGCATGTCCGGACAAGTCACACAGGGTTCTGCACCCCTATCATAGATGTCCTGGGAGAGTGGGCCGTGTGTGTGTGTGTGTGTGTGTGTGTGTGTGTGTGTGTGTGTGTGTGTGTGTGTGTGTGTGTGTGTGTGTGT
>JAOPUA010000169.1:13405996-13418062 GCA_027122455.1 Trisopterus luscus | reverse complement strand
CACCTCCTCACTAACACCCCCCCACACACACACTGTTTCTCCTCTCAGACCACAGCGGGCAGCGCCGGGCCCGCTGGTCGCTGTTGCGTTTCAGCAAATGCTTTGTGCCTTTTGTGGTTTTATTCTGCTGTAGAGGATGAATGTTGCTGGGAAAGAAAACCCATCAAACTGACAGAAAACACGTGAATCAAGTCCGCTCCTCCTCCTCTTCCACAGTGTGGGAAATATGAGAGGATGAGATGTGAGGGTGAGTGTGCACACCACATGGGACACACGTTCTCTCTTATGCTTGGAACCCTGGATTTGTTAAGGAGATCCTCAATCTTTTTGCGACGTTGTGTTGTTTATGGGCTCATAAAACATAGGTGATGATGAGAAATCTGGTGCCATGTTGAACTCAAAACATTTGATTTGATGATTTGTTGTAGGCTTTTTAGTGTCTGATCCACAAGTTAGAGTTTTGGAATTGATTTCAATATCCCAATGGTTTTAAGGACTTGAACTAGCTGAACATAAAAGGTGTAAAATGGATTGCAATAAAAGAGCTTCATATTTTGTAATTATATAAATATAGTGAAAAAAATGTAGGGAAGAAAAAATGGTTTACCATTTGTCTTTACCCCATATTTGTACTGTTGTACTGTGGCTTTCGTGGGTCTGCCAGAAGAAGGACATCCGATTGTTCTCACACTGAAAGCTTTCTGATTAGGACACGTCAAAAATTCCTGTGATATGTGTTCACTCCTGCAGGTCATTGACATTCCTCTTTTTCTTAGACGTTAAGGTTTGACAACATAACCTTACCCTCTATACCCAATACTAAAATGAATATAGGAAGACAACACACACTCAAACAGACAACAGACGCTCCCTGGTAGTATGATATCTGCAAGGGAACAATCCACCGTCCAGACCAGGGGTATTTTCAGGG
The DNA here is from genome assembly GCA_027122455.1 of Trisopterus luscus. Taxonomy (NCBI): domain Eukaryota; kingdom Metazoa; phylum Chordata; class Actinopteri; order Gadiformes; family Gadidae; genus Trisopterus; species Trisopterus luscus. The sequence goes on along the minus strand of JAOPUA010000169.1, from coordinate 13,417,131 downwards.
ATCCCCTTGGGTGGCACTTGCCCCCAAAACATGGTGTTTGGCCACACCCAGTTGATTGGATTTTGCGTTGTCAATCAAAATCTTACAGACAGCAGTTTTATTTTGAGTCATTTAATCATTTAATCATCAGTCATTTAATTGTATTCTTTATTTTACCTTTTGTTTGTGGACAGATTATGTTATGTGGTATTTGTCGAGTTAATTGTGCAGTATTGTGGTCTGTTTTTATAAGGCCACTCTGGCCTTATAAATGAGTCTGGAGTCAGGATTGACAGATTTATGCACCAAACGTTCCCCTCAGGGAACACTTCACAAATGGTCCCCTGGAGACCGTTGCACATAGGCTACTCCAACATTCACAGCTATCCGTCGTCTAGGTAAAAACTCAAGCCCGCGTCCGACATATTGATTCACGGGGACGCGAACATCTTCTTTCTACTTTCATAGCCAAAGTTTACAGAGTGTCGACGGTTAGGGTAAACACGGTGATGCATGTGTAGACAAGCGATCTCTGGTGAGATTACAGGGAAAGAATAGCAGCGGAGGCCAGCAACAACAACATCTCTGCTGGCCATCCGTCAGCCAGGTGGGGCTCTCGCGGCGGACCCAAGGCTTTTCTTTTCACCTCGTGGAGATGGATTCGCTCCGTGCAGCGGGGGCTCACGACTCTGCTACCCGAAGAATAAATCCAGCTGTTTCACACCGCATTCTGGGTCCTCTGCCAACAAACCGCGGTTGAGTCCCGCTTTGTTTTCTCTCCCCCTCTTCTCCTCAGAAAAGTATTCCCTTCCTTTCAAACCACTTCTCAGGGATACAGAATCCACCATGATTGTAATTGCCTCAGTGGTTCACTGAATTTGTGCCCTTTGAAAATAAGTTTTTGGAACTGTAGCTTAATCCCAGAAAACAAATCCTAAACATATATTACATTTATATAATGCAGGAAAATAGTAACATAATGATATTTTATTTATTGTAGGAGCAACACTGATTTTATTATGTTTACTGATTGTCTCAACAAAATCCTATACACACGATGCATGATCAATTGCATTGTGCATACCTCTAATGTATTGTGCATACACAGCTAATGAGATGCATTGCCATTTATTGCAATAATTAATGGATGCATGAATGCAGTCATGCATACAAATCATCCGGTAATATGTTTCATGAGAACATATTACTTACAGTTACTGTTTGTACTCTCAATGTTTGCTTTTCTTCATGAAATCTGATAATCTTCAGAGGATGTGTACTTTACACACATTTGACTTATTACTAAGCCATATGGCGAAAACAATGCTTGTTGACAGCGCAGCCGTAACCGTAATTGTGTATTGGAGGTTTGTGTAGTGTACATTTAGTTAAACAGAAAAGACCATGTGTGTGCCGGCGTTGACATGGAAAGCACTTTACTGGAGAACATAATTCAAATTTCCTCCTGAAGGCTACGTCAGGGTCAGTGACTCTGAGGCTGAGGCTCTGAGTAAAGTTCAACTTTTGAATCTAAATAATATTTTTCTTTATTTGTCTGTGGCACACATGCATATCGTAGCCTCTTAAACACTGCCGATGAAACGTAAAAGAGTTCTCTTCTGTTCTGCTTGCTAAATGTCTGAGGGTTTTGTGGCCGTCCGAGGCTGCCAAAGAAATTGGGTTCATGTAAAGATAATGTTATGTTATTTAGTCAACATAATAAATCTACTTCTATCCACGATTAATGCTTCATGTTTTCGATCGATCAAATGATCAAATCTGACTGGTATCTTCTTGCTCTGATAATCATCCTTTTCGACATGCGGAAACAAATTGGTTTAGTGAAATCTAATCATGGTTTTTAAAATTACAATACAATGGCAACATTAGCTCCGTCACACAAGAACCATTTACAGCAATTTATATTTTTCCATCTAATCATTACTGCTTGACTATCTCCAGATGCACAGCGCGTTCATTCTAGCTTGTCTAAAAGAAGAAAACCTCACAGACATGTTTGTGCCAGCAAGAGAGGCTTCTACTGGGGGAGGCTGGGCAGGTCCACTGAAGGCCTGAAAGAACTTCTAACTCAACGCCACTGTTTGCCTCAAGGCTCTGTCCATTGGGCTTCAATGTGTATGTGCGTATGTGGATGTTTGTGCACATGCGTGGGTGCGTGGGTGCATGTGTGCATGCCTGTGTGTGTGTGGTTCCAGCAGTGATATGTCATGTTAAGGAGGTATGTTCACATTGGGCTTCTATTCCACCAAAGACACGTGTGTGTGTGTGTGTGTGTGCATGTGCATGTGCGTTTGCGTGTGTGTGTGTGTGTGTGTGTGTGCGCGTACGTGCACATGTGTGTGCGCGTACGTGCACATGTGTGGGTGCGTGTGCACATGTGTGTGTGTGTGTGTGTGTGTGTGTGTGTGTGTGTGTGTGTTCACATGCGTGTGTGTGCACATGCGTGGGTGTGTGTGTGTGTGGTTCCAGCAGTGATATGTCATGTTAAGGAGGTCTGTTCACGGGGGGGTCATGTTGTCCTGGAAAGCTTGAAGCAGACAGCGATGAGCGATCTGGAAGATCCAATATCCCCTGGATTTATGGCACCGGGTGGCGGCGTGCACGCTCACACTGATTGCTGACAGAGGACCAGTCCGGTTCTGGAAAAAGCCACTGTGGTCTCAGGGGGGGGGGGGGTTGTAACCCCACACCCAGAGTAGCGGGGCTTGGGAGTGGATCAGGGGAGACTCAGGCCCAGGACGGGGGGAAGCAGGAGCACGTCAGAGCAGACAGTAATCCTTCTGTCAAACAAGTGAAAGGAGATAAGTATGAGGGATGGAGCGCGGCCCTGCTACCGGACCCAGAGCCGAGCTGGAGGGTGGGAAGCGCTAGAGGAGCCGTGCCGGGGGATGGGGAGCCGGGGGAGAAACCCTAACTCTGCTGCGTGGTGGGACTTGGAAGCCAATCCAAAACGAAACAGCATGCTTTATTTGTGTGCAAATCGGTGAGGTGTTGTAAAATGGTTTGAATCAAAGTACAAGGATAAGTGTGTCTTACATAGAATCCTGAGTTTACAGGACACATGTGATCACATGACCAACTTCTGCACCGATGCACTTGTTTCCTCTCTCTTCTTCTGGGACAAATTCATACCATTGGGCTGCACAGTCCCGTCCCTGAGCATGACCAAGGAAAGGCAGACCATCCACAGACCAACTCAAGGCAAACTCAAGACAGTAAAATATGTTTGAGATAAAACAAGAAGCAGTAACTGCGTTGTGGTCGGTTATTGGTTCCACAAAGGCTGCTTCAAAGAGCTTTGATTGTTTTACTGTTGTCTTTCATTTGATGGACTACAGTGGGAGCAGAACCTCATTTCATCAGGTTGAACGTCTAGTATCTGTTCCTCCTTTTTTCTGCTTTTCATGATGTGAATTTTATTCGGTGGAATTTCCTGGAATTAAGTCAAGATGGCTACGCTGCAACAAATCAACTGTAAGCTGAAATGAATGTGGAAATATCTATGTTTAGAAGCTCTACGTGGCTCTGATTTAGAGTCGCCTTTTGCTCTTTATTTATGCGGTGGCCGCGACGCATCACTATTAAATACGGGTCCCAGGTGAAAGAGAGCGTGCGCCGCGAGAGTAGTCACGGATCAACGCACTAAGGTCACCGTCTCCGTGGCGAAACATCCAGAAATGCACCTTATGTTGCATCATATTGATCCTTTAACTTGTCCTCCGAGACAGAAATGCAAACGCTTGCACTAGTGTTTTGGACACAGCCCCTAGGGGAGATCCAAGTGAGAGGGTGTGCTTCTGAGCGGGTCGATGCGGCGGCTCGCTCTCTCCTAGCCGAGCCATCCACTCTGTTCCTTGATGCCGGGCCAGCGTTTAGATGATGTGGCGTGCTGAGAGACACGCTGCAGGACACTGGGTGTGTTGTGGGAAACATCTGAAATAACGTGAAATATTATTGTCGTCTCCTACTGGGGCTCTCTCCCACAGATGTGTGGATTTGACGACCTACAAATTGGTGGGAGAGGGGAAGGGCTTCAAGGGCTTCATTCTGCAAGCCCCCGTGTTTTTAGTAGAAATATAGTCGTATTTAGAGACATCCATTTTATAGCTGCATAGAGAGTCATTGTTCTCCGCTCATCACCATATTCATGAAAAGGCAAATCAAAACTGAATACTCTGAGGTGAACACTGATGATTGCCATCCAGATTTAAGACTGTTAAATTAAAAACATCAAATGTCTAGGGATCATTTTACCCTCAGAAATTATGATTTAATGTAACACTCCCCATACATATTTATGGTTGTTTATGTCAGTGTCACACCCTGATACTATGGGTGTTCATAGCCGTTACTATACCAACTGTCACTCCAATACAGGAATGACCAGAGATTAGTCTGCTGATAATAGCATTTAACAGTACTGAATGCTTTGCTATTAACTTCATTTCAAATAAAAAGAATTCAAATACAAACCAGATTAACAACTAGACTGAGATGTTCTGCAGTTTGCAATTGTGTGTTGTTATGATGCACACAAAATAAGAATACAGTACCGTTTGTTGTTTTGTCAACAATCAGGCTGGTGTAGCTACAGCCCTTACCTGAGAAAGTACACTGTGTGTGTGTGTGTGTGCGTGTGCGTGTGTGTGTGTGTGTGCGGGTGTGCGGGTGTGCGTGTGTGCGGGTGTGCGTGTGTGCGTGCGTATTGATGTGCACCTAGGACCTGCACCTGTTTAGCTGGTGAGGACCACAGGGAACCCCCCCAGACAGAGTGTTGAAGGTGGAATGCAGCCAACAGGCGGGCAACAAGGTCTGCAGGAGAACCAGTAGCTGCCCAGGACACCACATTTAAAGTCAGAACATATTCTTGCCAACCTTAAACACCAACTCAGGGCCATGAAGCCTTCTCAGGATTGGAATGCTTGGCAAGGCTAACTTTTTCCACTTTATAAAAAAACCCCTGCAAACATTAACATCACTCCACTGCTCCTTCTGTTTTCTACTGTATGTTTGTGTGTGTGTGTGTGTGTGTGTGTGCGCGTGTGTGTGTGTGCGTGTGTGTGTGTGTGTGTGTGCGTGTGTGTCTGTGTGTGTGTGTTTGTGAGAGTGTGTGTTGATTGTGTGCACACCTATGCAAGCATGTGTGCGCTTGTGTTAGTGTATGTGTGCGTGTTTGTGTGGGTTTGCATGAATGTATTTGAGTGTGTGTGTGTGTGTATTTGCGTCACTTGTGAGTTGGTTTGGGTTATGTCATACCTGTGTATCAATGTGTGCGGTGGGTGGTTGCGGTCTCTGGACACGCATGTGTCCTTGTAACCGGAGAGAGCATCTACAACGTGATAAATAGGATCCATGCGATCGGGGGCCCCTCCACAGAGATGTGTGTGAGGAGGTTCGCTGACGGCCAGAGAGGGGGTTTCGTCTGTCGTCGTGGGAAGATGTGTTCCAGATGCCTGGCAGGCCCGGGAGCGTAGGAGGGGAGGTGAACGGCTGAACAGTGGCCGGGGTGACGCGGAATCCTGTGGATGAGGAGGAAGAGCTGCTGTTTGTGTGCACAGACCGTGTAGGAGTGCGGCCGGGCCCCCCCCCGCCGAGTCGCCTGAGGCCCCCAGCAGGGAGGCCTCGTGCTGTCGCTGGTGATGATGATGATGAGGATTGTATCTATGTTTTAATTAGCTGGGGGTCTCTGATCTGTGGATCATTTCAGTGTCACAGATGATGTTGCTTGCACACACACACACACACACACACACACACACACACATACAACCACACACACACACACATTTTAATTATTTAATGTCCACATAAATAAAAAAGAGAATACAGGAAATAAAAAAGTTAACGGTGAATGAATACATAGAATGACCTGTCAGTAGTATGTAAAAGTTACACAAAAACAACCCCTTATCTGAGCTACTTACTCTATATAGAGCCACACACACACACACACACACACACACACACACACACACACACACACACACACACACACACACACATACAGGGGGGCTGCTTTAATGATGTAGAGCTGTAACCTGACAACACCTGAATACTGACATAAACAATTACCAGGTGGGTCTCTGTCCCTCCTGTTGGGGGTGCTGTTTCCAAGGGTAGATGCCCTCCTATGCCTTGTTGATAGGACATAACCTTAATCTTCTGAACAGGCCTGTGTTTGGGTTGAGGCTGTGGGAGACACTTGACAGATAAAACAGGAACAGGAAGCCCTTCAAGGTCGCTTGCAGGTTCTGTCAAAGGAAACAGGGAAGAGGCTCCTGCCGTCATTTCGCCGGTCACATCCTGTTCATTGTGCCGCGGCGCTCGTCTCCCCGTCATTGCGTCTCGCGTGCCAGGTGCACCGTGACGGCCACGTGTCGGGGAGCGCCGCCGTGTGAGTCAACACAACGCGGGTCAACACACGCCTCCCGTTTCCTGGAGCCGGACGGACGAGAGGAAGAGGTCACGTGACGCATGCACCTCCGTATGGCGCTGGCCTCACAGCCAACCCTCACAGTCTTCATGGGGAACTGCTTACCCTGATCAATCTGAACACAGCATAAGTATTAGGAGAGACGCACGCGTGAAGGTGAAGAATTAAGAAGAATGCACAATTTGCTGAAATGGATTGGATTGGATTTGGATTCTTGTAGATGTTCAGTACAGGACAAGTAGAGCCAAGTCGCTCAGGCCCCTGTTTGTGGTTCAACCGTCCATTATCATCCTGGGGACTGGGGGCCGGAGCCTATGGGGAGATCTGAATGGGACACATGCACGTACGGACGCACGAGCACGCACACGCGCACGCACACACACACACACACACACACACACACACACACCCACACACACACACACACACACACACACTAAAAAAGGAGCACTTGTTTAATCCATGTGGGCCATACAGGAATCAACCCCAGTAAACCCTGCTAGGAGACAGCACCACTACCCAGAGTCACCACTCTCCATATTCAATAATGGAAAAGCAACACATTGAATTATGGAAGAAGGGCCTGCTTAAGTTTCAAGATGCCGTTTCATGGAAGTAGAATAAAACACCAGTGTGTCTCCCTAACACACATGGCTCGTATTGTGCCTGGCACCGTGTCCTATTAACCACAGCCAAAACATGGGAGATTGCCCACTGAGGACCACAGTGATAAGACTTACGAGTGGATAGGAGGTGAATGAGAATCACACACTCCGTGTGAAATAAGAGACCCGAGCCCACTGAAGACCATGTGTTCTCAGAGTGTGAACGATCAAGCCTGCTGGAGCGGCGTCTCACAAATCAGGCGTTAGCATGCCATAGTAGGAATGCTGGGGCTGAGATTAGCTGGAGCAAAATACTGAATTGTTGGACCGACTGTAAGGCTCTATGGTAATGCATCAACTAAGGTTTGAAATTAATCGATGCAAGAACTTTTCATCCTGATGTGTTTTAGGATATAGTAGTGATATAGTGCCACTAACTCAATTATATAGCACCACTAACTCAGTGATATAGCAGCACCACTAACTCAGTGATATAGCAGCACCACTAACTCAGTGATATAGCAGCACCACTAACTCAGTGATATAGCAGCACCACTAACTCTTTGGTATAGAAGCACCTCAGTAAATGTGATGCATGCTGTGTCATTCCAATTAATAACACTGTCCTTTTGTTTAAACTAGTGACCATTTCAGTAGTCCCTATCAAATGGGGAAACATCATTTAGTAAACACATAAGAATCATTAAAAGGGACCAATGCTTGTCATCCAAGCCAATGGGTGATTGAACTAGGTGGCATTCATCACCATGTTAACACTGGGATATTTGCCACTTATCTTCAAAGCCTCTGGCTAATCATTATTCTGCAGCACTCTGTTACCTTTGCATTAATTTAGAACAGAACAGGACATATTATAATATACTTATATACTTATATAATATAGACTACTATATGTCATGTTCTGTCGTGATATGTCGGAAAAACATGTTAGCAATTATACCTGTTATTTGGAATTAAGTTTATTATTTTATTTGTATAGATATATATATATATATATTACAATTCAATGTATTACAATGTAGCCTACTAGCCTTATCAGCCACTCACTATCAGTGTGGACGTGCGAAGCATTTTGACAAAGCAAGGACAAAGCAAGGAGCGGTTTGCGTTTAAAGGTTAACGCTCGGCCCAGCCCAGGAAGCAGGAAGGACTTTATGAATCATAGTTATATAACTATGATTAGCTATATATGTATATAAGATACACTTGTCAACAGGATGCTGTGCAAAAGCACTGAAAAACCTGTCCACCACTAAATCATGAGGGTGACTTATTGTACAAAAACGATAAACCCTAGGATAGAATGGAGACGATAAAAAATAAACATTTACAATGAATAAAAAAAAGACTGAATTAACAGTTAAACTTCAGTTTAGAAAAAAAACGCATAATGCCAGTGTCCGCATTATTAAACATCACATTTCCCAAAAGATAAGGGATGATATTTGTAAAAGGATACGGGCATTCTTTCCAAATGACTCCCAGAGCTGTTTATCAACGCTCAGTCAACATGCCCCAGACCACCTCTGTCTCCTGTCTGGTGCAGTGCCCAGTGTTGAAGGGACCCAGCGATTAGACAGGGCTCATTAGAACACAGACTTACACAGTGTCCGTATCAAGGGGAGGGGGGGATTACAGCGGGAATTACGTTACTTAAGGATTCTGTGTAACCCCAGACGACGACACAAACAGTCCCAGAAAACATGGAAGATGCCCTTGAAAGGGCAACACCGGTCTGGGCGATCAAACCATCAAAGCCCTCTCTTCTAGCTTCCCTCAAACATCCGTTACCAATATCATTAGTCAAGATGACTTCCTTGTATCGATTCAGACATAAATGGAAATATTACCCATAGAGACATTTTGTGAGAACTAATATTGTGATTCATGATTATTTGTACAAACTGCACACTGATTTATTTTAGAAACACTTTCTTCATATTTGTTGTTCGCAATCAATTAATCAAATCAAGGGTATCTGTAGCTGTCTCAGACCTGTATTAGGCCTTTCGACTCATTGTTTCTAACCCAAATTAAATGATTGGACGCCTAACCTACCTGCTGGCAGTGCTGCCCATGCTCTCATTGCGGAAGACCGGAGTGTTCCGTAAGGCCAGCAGACCTATTGCTAAAGCTAGCGAGCTAGTCACATGTTTTAGGGCTGTGGCTTTGGCGGGAGGCCTGAGGGAGGCCTTTTTCAGTTGGATACTTTCAAAATCTAGCATACTCTGGCTGGTTTCTCCAAATGCCTTCCCTAAGGCAAGAGCACCAATGCTTTTCACAGTGTTGAACTCTAAAAGCGCTTTCTTCAATCACGGAGGTGGTTGTAGTGATACAGGAGCAATGGAATCAAAAGATTTCCTTTAATTTCATAGGGTGCATGGGTGTTTTTTCCCCCTAATCTTGATCCCCTCTGGCCGTTAACCACGCTGAGTCAGAAGCTTTGAGGTCTTATTTCTAAGGTTTATCTTAATATCCTGAAAACGCTACTGGAATGTTCCACTCAATCCTTCACCCTGGATTAGATATCTGTACATCTCAGCTCTACAAAGATTTTAGAAATTCCACAGCCATTATACTGTTATAGTGTACAGTGTATCTTGCATCCAAATCAAAGGACTACAGTTATGAGTTCTCTAACTTCTTTGATCACTGAACAAAAGCCACACCATAACAATGATATTATGGTTATATTTGATCAGGGCCAGAATCAGTCCCTCACACACTTTGGAGAACAAATGATACAAATTGTACTGGATACTAAAGTGTTTGGTACCTTGCCAAGTGCTGAAATGGATGCTGATACTGAAGAAACTGAAACCAAAGCAAGTTGGTTGGTTTTCTCTCTCACTTGTATGAACCAGTACTTTAACCTTGAGCAACTTGAGTACTGTGGTACTACTGCCGCTCAAAGCAGTAAGCATCGCTGTGTGTGCATCCATTCAGCCATATTAATTGACCAAAAATGGATTCTGATTCAGTGGTCTCACACAGACCGGGGGGGGGGGGGGGGGGGTGTGAAGATATATTGGAAGTAGCAGGAGGCTGAAAGAACATGCTTTAGCCATTTACCTCACATAGCTTGTTGCTGTGACTACTGAAACCATGGAGTCCAACTATCCGTCACTGTGTGTTTTCTTCACCTCTGACTGGAGACTGATTAAGACCGGCAGCAAAAGAATTAGCAAGTACACAAGTGAAAAATGGAAAAGAGTAGGGGGTGAACCCAACTAGAAAACGCACACGTGTGTTTTGGCAAAGATGGGAAAGAAAAATAAATTAGTAAGCTATGCTGCATACACTGGATCCATTAGCATTCAGGTACTAGCCACCCTGCTATTTGGGCAATGATTCAAGCAGTATGTTAAAGAGCTAGGTGATCTATTTTAGCATTAGCACTGCTACATGGCACAATGAACACAATTAATGAAGTAACAAACCAACTAGTAAGTACTCACACAGAATGACATTCAGTGAAAGATTGTATAGAAAGGGACCGACAGTGTGGAGGGTGTGTCCGGGTCAATGAAGCTACCAGACCTAGTGGGACAGAGTGTGAAGAAAGTGTGTGTTAGGAGATGTTGCTGCTGGGTCATCATGGGATCCTGTGAGTGCTTTGTGTGCCGTGGTCCTCCTCTAAACTTTAGAAACCTTATTTTCATCAAATAGAAATCGCTGCACATGGAATCACCGTTCTTTGATGGGGGCTTAGTTCATGGCCTTGTCCTACATGTGGTTAGTACTCACATGCAGGAAAGTGGAGGTCCAGGAGGAGAGGAGGTCCAGCAGTGGAGGAGGAGGTCCAGGAGTAGAGGAGGAAGTTCAGGAAGAGAGGGGGTCCAGGAGTAGAGGAGGACGTCCAGGAGTAGAGGAGGTCCAGCAGTAGAGGAGGAGGTCCAGGAGTAGAGGAGGACGTCCAGGAGTAGAGGAGGTCCAGCAGTAGAGGAGGAGGTCCAGGAGTAGAGGAGAACCAGCAGTAGAGGAGGAGGTCCAGCAATAGAGGAGGAACAGTAGAAGAGGAGGAGGAACAGGAGACGAGGAGAAGGTCCAGGAGAAGAGGAGGAGGAACAGGAGAA
>JAOPUA010000169.1:13364598-13381577 GCA_027122455.1 Trisopterus luscus | reverse complement strand
GGGGGGGAAGTGTGTCATGAGGGAGGAGGGGTGGGGTGGGTGTCAGGAGGCATGAGGCTTGGTTCTCTGTTGGAGTGTCTAGTGAATTTCCTTAACAGACTGATGAGAAGTGAGCTGATGATACAATCCCAACCCCCAGGCATTACCCAGAATGCCCTGCTTCTAGGTTAAGGGATTATTGGAGAGAGTGATATAAATTCATCAGTGGTGCTTCTCCACTCCACTGAGATCATGACATGTGCATTTGATTTGATCCTGGAGGACGGATTATTTCCAAGCTAGTAGGGTTATTTATAATGTAATGATACACTGATACATTTCTTTTTTCAAAATTAGCAAAAATGAATTTGGGTGTAGTCATTTCAATATTATATGTCCTGTATGCAGGCAGTAGACCTAAATATACTCTTATGTCACTTATTGGTACTTGAATAATGTATCAGCACAATTCATGTTTTTCTTGCGTTGATTCTGATACACCATATCGAACAACTGTCGCTGTATTGCTCTGAACAACTTCAGAAGTCTTTTCACTGAACGGAGCAACAACTATGGTAAACAGGCCGACTGCAACCACACACTACTCCCCAGAGAATGCTCAGACATTATTATTACTCCGTGGAATAGGTTTGCTTTGGTGTGTGTGTGTGTGTGTGTGTGTGCGTGCGTGTGATGCTGCTCAGGCGCACATGCCTCTTATGTTATGACAGTCCATTACGGGGATAAATGCTCAGGGACCAACTTTCACCTCCTAGTGGTATTTCTGGCCAGCTCAGCTTAAACAGCTTTGATCTGCTCTTGAGGTTTGTGTCTGGATTGTCTTACGGTGTGGTGAGATGGGAGTGTATCCATGGTGAGTGGAGGAGATGGGTGGACCTAATAACTGTATTCCCCTTGTTTAAATTAACTTGCTTTCAAGGTGTGATAAGCTATATCCCAGGCTCTTTAAAAACATTGGCAGACAAATACTATATACTGTGAGTGTGAACACGGAGATATTAAGTCAATATAATATATAAATATTTCATACAGTTGTGTATATAACCAGATGACCATTATACGAAACAGATACAGTCTCTTGGCAGAGAACCTTATGTGGGACGTTCAGTAAAAAAAATGGTGATATAGTGATTGTTTTCCTCTAGGCATGCCCTTCCTAGTTCCTATTAACCGTGTTGTTTCATAGTAATCCCTATTCACTCATAAACTAGAACTACGTTCTGAAATGCTGCATGGCGGCGATCTCCTTGTCAGAACTTATTTTCCAAGGTTCTCCAGGATGCTTAACTTGGGTGGTCACAGCCAATGCGGTGCAACAAGATGCCATTCAGCCACGTCCTGTTTACCATGTATTGCTGTTCTGTGGTTTCACCATTGAGATAAATCAAACACATCCAGTGGGGCTTTCACCGGCTGTCCTCACATGAGCTGCTTCACGATTTACGGATATAATGTCCCCGGGGGATACCCTGTCACGTCACGAACGCACCCTGCTTCAGTTCCAGACGGACCTGTTGAGTGTCCAGCATGCATGTACCGCGTCACTATACTACACCCTAAGCCTACTCTTAGCCTCTGGGGCATCTGTTGCAGGTTTTTTGTGTTGTTATTATAACAAACAGGGCGGTGGTGTTTGAACACCTAGCTAGGAGAGGCACTTCATTACACATTATTCAAAGATGTATGCAATGCAATGGCAGGGCTGTGACACACAGCCTTATGAGTGCGGTGTGTCGGGTGAGCAAGGTGCAGATCCGGTTGGTGGCCTCTTCCTCCCCCACCCCCACCGCCCCCCTGCGCGCTCCTGCCTCTCCCCGGCAGATGGGCCGCTCCGGAGTAGGTTGCGTAACGGGCCTGACCTCCTTCTCTTGCTGCGCTGGTCACTCGGCTCCCTTTTCTGTGGCTCTGGGGCGTAGGACCGGAGAGGCCATTTTATTACAGAGGCTCATTATTCAAGGAGGTGTCCTTGCAGTTAGCCCCCGGGTCTCTGCTCGCTCCCTGCTGGCTGCTGACCTGGAAACGTTGAGGACATGCTGACGCACGTACACAGGGCTGTTTGTACTGCGGAGCGTTGGGGTTCAACCCCACCCCGTCGCGTTTTGATCTGAGGAGGGCGTCCACATTATGCCGCCGTGGGAGCAGCGGCGCTCGCAGTCGGATCAGATGCGTGTTGCACGTGGGCGTGAGGAGCAGGGGCGCTGGATCCAAAAACTTTGCTGTGGCTTTGCTGCATACTAGGGGAGTGAAGAAATACTGCCCTCTCACTGTTGCACAACGGATGACTCTTGAGGGTGAATGTGTGTCAGGCTTCGTTGAGCATGAACAACATCAACAACAGCAGCAGCCTGCCTGACAACACTGCTTTCTGGGGCTGTTTACCATTTCGACGTGAATGTGTTTACTTGGCGGGCCTCCATTGTGTGCTCGTTCAATAAACAAGCCAACCCAAATGTATGACATCGACTCCACTGGGGCTCTCGTTGGGAACGACAAGCCATTGGCCTGTCGAACGACGCGTCACCCATTCCTTCAGCCAGTCATCCGGAGCTGGTGTCCAGTGACCCTGCCGCCTCCTCCCTCCTGATCGTCCGGTCCTCTCTTCTCCCCCTCACCGGTCCTTCCTTTAACACCTGTCACTTGCATTGTGATTTCGGCCGCGAAGTCCAAAGTCCAAAGCTCAAGCTAGCATCGCTCCTACGAGCTCTTTTGCCAACCCTCCCCATCCCTCACCACCCCTCCTCCACCCCCCCCCCCTCCCCTCTCTTTCATACTCTCCTGGGCTACACTCTTTTGTTCCTGGGGCCTTTCTTTGCCAGGGTTTAGGCAATCAGCAAGGGGGCATCCGTCTTCCAATTGAAGGGGGCGTGGAGCTCTGCTTGTGGGTGTGATAATGGACCACACATGGTTGTGCTCCAGTGGCTCCTTTTAAGGCAGGGCCTCTGTGAGCATGGGCACAGGCCCGGCTGAGCCTCTTCTCCATCTGCAGCCTATAGAGCGGTCCTCTGGGGCTCTTTGTCTTGGCTGTGCAGCCAGCTCTGCCCGGGCTCTGCTTGGCCTGAGCCCTGCCTGTCCCCTTTTGTCCCCCACAAACTGGGAGCTGGTTTTTCCCCATCCACTCCTTCTCTGTTTTGTTCTCCGCACACAAAGACAATATGCCACCAACAAGTATCCCAGAAATGTGGTGAAAGCAGCACTCTCCATCAACCGCCAATGTGCAATGAGTAAAGAGCGAGGAAAGGAGATATTTGATGATTCATGTTGTGCCGTTGGTTTTCCTGTTCCCTTGGGTTAATGATGTGTGTTAATGAACGTTTCAGGTTGGCATTGCAAACCATATTTATTTTTAATGCTTGGGGGAAAGTTTACTCGTTTAAAATATTATAGATAGAGATAAATAGACAGTAGCCAACTTTTACGGTTTTACGATGGTGTTGAGGTTAACTTTTTGTATTTGCAACCCTGTGAAAACAAAGAACATTAGACCAACTGAAAACTTTTTTTTTCTTAATGCTTGAGCAAATGGAGCACCCTCATGTTATTTTAAGCTTGAGGATTGTAATTTCTACTAAATGTGCCTTTGCCTTCTCCTTTAGGCTGACTTGGCACCCCTAAATCCTACCGTTTATGTGAAAGCTTATGATGGGATTTACCAAATGCAGGGCAAGCATTTTGATGTGTCACACGCATGTTGGTTCAACTTCCTTTGATCTCCTGGCCCATGCTAATTTCTTAAACGTCTGTTGAGTATTCTAGAATTGTGATAAAAAAAAAAATATTATACTTGGGTTTCTTTCTTTCTGTGTGAACGTAGCCACCTCAAAAGGGGATGTGACAGTCAAGAAGAAAGTCCAATGGTTGTTGGGGGGCATTGCTTAGCTTTATCATAGTCTTTCCAAAGTGTCCTGTGATGCCAAGACATTATAACCTTTGAACATGACAAACACACTCAAGTTAAGAAATCCATCTGCTATTCCAAAAATGCCTCATCACGCTTTACTACTCAGGATTGGAATAAAATAAATAGGAAAACCTTTTTTCCATGGAAATGTTGACGCGTCAATATTTAATTTCTTTCAAATAGACTCCGTGTCCAATGGCATCATTATGTAAATCCTCTGGACAGGCAATGCAGTTTCAATGCATTGCCTGTCCAAATCAAACGAAGCTAACCTGTGCTCACCTTATTTGATTGGTTCTGTCAACTAAATATATTGGTTGTTGCTAGTGTTTGGTGTGTTACTCTTGGTTCATCTAGTTGAGGAAAAGCCTCAACTACAAAAGTAAGGGATGCACAGGAAATCCCAACGCCGTAAAAGCTCACCCACTCCGCGCGCTGGCCTTGTGGTTTGTACAATGTGGCGGCAGTAAAAGTTTTGTATGCGTAAATGAGCTCTTTAGCAAAAAGGCTAATTGGCCCCATGTGGGAGACGCAGCGTTTAAAGACATGTAAGAGGTTATTTGGGTTCCTCTCCGACATGGTTGTGGGATTAACAGGCTCCGCAGTCTCACGCCACATCTGCAGCATGGAGGTATTTGACGTCCTGCTATATTTACCAGGAACTTAAGGACCACAAGGCTTTGTCATATATACGGCCAAAAATATTAGTTTTGTCATTTATTGAAATGGATTGTTGGTCGCTTAGTATAATTCAGATTTTTTTATGGCACATATGTTTAACCATCGGTGACTAGTGTACAACTTGCTTTCCACCTCCTGACAACCCTAAATCAAGACCAGTAAGCTGGGTTTGCAATCATTCATGAGGTAAATGGCCCTCCCTCAATGTAACCATCCTCAGCTGGACCGTGGGACGAGCTTCTGCTCACTCCCAATGTCCCAGAACCACTAACACATACTGGGTGGTTTAACCCCAGTCTGTGAACAACCTCAACCCTGGAGGTGCGTGCCTCTACCTCCACTGAGAGACCACCTCGGGGTATAATACACCATGGTCAGATGTAGGTTTCCATTACTTTCATTTGGGCCCGGAGCAAGAGGCCTAATGCGGAAAGTTACAAGGAACAGGTTTTGGGTAGAGGTATGTGTCGACAAGCTAGCCCTGATGCTATCTTATGTTATACCACAATGTGCTGAGGAACATATAAAAAAAATCCTAAATTCTTTGATAAGGTTAAGAGGATGTTATAACTCTATGAACATCCCCCCTTCTTCCTGCTTTCCTGGCCCCCTCAAAACCACTCTTCCCTGAAACCTTCTTGCAGTAAACAACAGAGACTTGAGGCTAGTTTGTGGTGTGCCATGATCCGGGGTCATCCTTCAGGGATGCTGTCCCCCCATAAAATGCTCTCTATGGGGGGTGGGGGGGGCCTTCCTGGGTGGCGTAGGTCTGACCTCCAGTGGATTCCCCATCCCTGACCCCACTGGCCCCGTCCATATGGCGGTACTGGTCCAACACATCAGCTGAACACTCTGCCGGGTCAACAGCGCATCTGCCAAGGATGTGCATGATAATACAGGGCTGTGATGGAGCAGGCCAAGAAGCCCTCGCACGCAGGAGTATCCCACCGCTCGCTCCTCCGCCTGGCCTTGGGACGGAAGAGCTTTCTAAACAGCAGAAAAGGAACAAATCAAACAAATTTATTGCTGTTTGTCTGAAAGGTCAGGGC
Source organism: Trisopterus luscus (assembly GCA_027122455.1). Lineage (NCBI taxonomy): Eukaryota > Metazoa > Chordata > Actinopteri > Gadiformes > Gadidae > Trisopterus > Trisopterus luscus. The sequence goes on along the minus strand of JAOPUA010000169.1, from coordinate 13,375,949 downwards.
GTGACAAAGAGTCTCCTGTTGTTGGGAGTTCTAAGCGGGCCTCCCCAGACAGAGCAGCCTGCTGCAGCATTAGGCACGGCACGCTGTGAAGGAAACTAGCTTGGACCCAGTGTTTGACCCCAGGTCAATTATAGCCTAATATAACTGCTGTTAGATAAGCAAGTTATAGAATAATTCAGTTGTAATGTTGTGCATATTTTATTTCAACACTGACAATTTAGTATTGCACAAATGTGATCTTTTTTTTTTACATTTTGCCTTTTTATTGTCTCCGGATGTTGCAAAAAAACAAAACAAACAGTTTGTAGGGGCTCCCAGTAGCTCTCTGTTAGCAAATGAACTAATCCCTCCTGATGATGTTCTGGAACAGAACTTTGTCATGTTTTCCACCAAAGAAATTAGAAGGGAAAGTTGGATTGGCGATAAATAGAAAGCAGGGATGATAAAATGGGAACCGTATGTGGAACAAGGTGATGGAGGTTGTGGCAGTGAGTTAATTCATGTGTATAAAATGGAGAATGCGAGAAGAAGCTTACATAAAACAGAGTTGACCTATCTGCTTGTTGCTGCGCAGGCTCGGCACGGAACATGTTGACAGATTTATTGAGGGCAATAATCACACTGTATATCACCAGCCCTGCAGAGACCCTGCAATTCACCGTCTAACCTGGAGTTCAGTACAACCATGACCATCATCCACTACTTAAACCCAACCAGGAAAGAGGAAGATCATAATAATAATAATAGTGTAAATATTTACAATTGATGGAGCATTGTTTTTGTTTTCACTGACAATAGTGTCGACAGTGTCGAGGGGTGAGAACATGAGCTATGTACACCAATCAGGGTAGGTGTACCATTGCCTTGTGCATCAAGTAATGCAATAGGTACAGTCATTTAGACCTTTTATCCCAATTACCAAATGGAGTAATGATGGTTGACTGGCAGGGTAACAGCCTTTGTTTGGCTCTCTGTCTGTCTGCCGGACTGGTTGGTTAGATGATAAGTATTCAGAGCCTCCACAACACAAACAGATGATCCATGATGCTAGGGAGCCAGCAGACGTGCCCACTGAGCTTGTACTCTTGGCTGGAGCAGCCTGCCATGCTCCAAAACCAAAGGTCTGCTCTCATTGTGTTTTCTTAGCTTCGATTGCTGGGCATGGTGATGTTCCGATTGTGCGTTTATCCTCCACCGTTCTGTTTTCACAAATGTTTTGAATATCTCTATACATTTTGCGAAATGAAAATGGTTGAGAGATTGCGGCGTTAAGAGATGTTTGAAAGCAAATGTGAACATAGTTTTGTAAACTGGTTGACCTCTAAAGGTCGATATAGTGACTATATCAACCTTTAGATTCAATCTAGAGTTCAACAGTGTAGCAGAATCTAGATATGTATTCTACATAGTTGGAAAACGTTATTTGTTCTCATTTGTTAAATGTTTTAAATATGTTACTCTGATTAAATATTTGACCATTGGTCACCTTTTTATACAAATAATATTCCATAAAAGTGAATGATTGACAAAATCTTAGCAGGCCCACCCACTATCTTCCAAGTGTCTGGCCTTTACCCAAGTTGTTCATCACTATCATCTCATGTTGCCGGGTTCCGGCCTTTCATTAATTACCATGACGCGGGGGGGTCCTGCATGTCTGTGTGCAGGATTCATAGCCTCGGACCCCTAAAAAGAGTCTCAAAAAGCTAGCAGACCCCTGCTAGCTGTTTGAGACAAATATGTAGAATCTGTGAAACTATTACTCTGACAAAATCACTTGCCTGAAAGCGAAGTGAAAAATGATTACCTTTTTTTTTTTGCAGTGTTTGGCTACTCTTTCATCATATTCTAGGTTGTCATTTGATCTATGATTTTCTTCCTATCAGTGTCAAGTTGCATTGCATTTTAAAGCTATCGTTTAAGCTTTTTTATTAAGAAATGGCACACAATAGGGGCAATCGATGATTATTTCCAATTTCTGTCTTTCGAGTGCCTCATATTTTATGCGTTTTCCAATTTCCGATTACAACCGCAGCCTCATCTTAAATTCATATCGGCGCTGTAGAGGAAGAATTCTGGTTTCAATTTCCCTTGGCAATACCCTTCCTGCCTCATCTCCTTCACGGTACCAAGGCCTCCATCCCGTCATTACCACGACAACATGGAGACAGAAAGCCAATCAAATTTCACTTTGGGCTGATGGGGTTCCCAGGGTCTGATGGATGCCCTGCTAGGAACAGGCTGTTCCCCCAGCCTTTGGTGGGCGATGCTTTCGGGGACGTGGAGGTCCCGTTGCTGTCGGAGGAACCAGCACACATCCCTAGTAGTGGACCTTGGTGTTTTGGTATGCCATAAAAAGTCGGCTTATGTGAAACCCAAATGTATCAAAATAACTTTAATTCTGTGTGGTTGTTGTGAATAGGAATTATGATTTCTTGTTTTTATCAAGCATAGAATATGATGTTACTTTCTTGGAAAAATTAAAAGATTCCTAGAGGTAGCTATGTAGTCAGCACAGCATGTTTTAAAATAGTGGCACGAGCTGCTGCGCTGCTTCCAGGAGCTATTTTGGAAGTGTTGCCTTTCCTTTTGTGAAACGTGCTGTAGAAACGGATCCTCAGCAGGGGGATTCGGAGTCTGTGCGCACGGTTAGGCACGCGTCTGATATGCACACCGCCGGCGAGGTGCCTTTGGTGCACAGTAGTTTGGTGAATCTCCTCTTGAAAACTGATTATTAGAAAATATTGTCCTCTATACTGTGATACTATAATAATGTAACGTGTTTACATGCCGAGTATACTATTTGAAGTCCAGCTGGGACCAATGAAACTCAAATCTGGCTACTGTAGTCTGGACAGACTTCAGGGTTATGTTGTTTTTTTTTCCCCCCGTATTTCCTCAAATGCATGCGCAGTCGTAAACAACTTGAATCCAGAACCGAGTACATATACATTTGAACAGCAGTGTATGACCGGCGCTGCACACCCATGCTGCAGTGCCCGAACATGGAAAAACAAACGGGAGCCTTTTTGTTTGTTGTGTTCCCGATGATAAGCATCTGGAGCGCGCTGGGCGGGATGGAGCGGAGCAATAGGGTATGAAGGAGAGGCTGATGAGACCGTGGAAGACACGGGGCCTTTCACTGTCTGCTACCCCCCCCCCAGCCGCTCCTCTGGGAGTCGGCACACAGGCGTGCGGTCTCCCATGGAATGTGCTCCCGGCTGGAAAAGGTTTGCCGTTCTCCAAGAGGTCCTCTTGTCGCCAGCTCTCTGGTCGTCGTCGTCGGCCACAGAAATTCAATATTCCTCCCCTCAAAAGGGCGGGTTTAGCCGGGAGTGGAGCGGAGTGGAGGGGGAGGGTCTGATGGGGCTGCAGCATGTGACGCGGTGGACCGGTGGGTGAACCCACCCTGGGAGGACCTGGTAATAGGGCCGGTGGCTCTGTCATGTGGTCACGTGTGGTCGTTCCATGGTGGGCGGACGCAGTTCACTGGCTCTTAAGTAGCTGTTGCTGGATGGGTTGAAAAAGTTACTATGCTTTATTTTTCCTCTTTTTTATTTTTTTTTCCCCCCTTCTCTATATTCTTTTATTTTCCCCCAAAATGCTTGCCTGTCAACCACAGTGCTTGCTTGTCTCTGTGACACGAACAGACAATGAGAGGTAAATCACATACCCATTGACCCCAGAATCCAGAAAGGCGGTAACTGATGTTGGCTTTACAGCGACTGGCATTGGTGCATGCCTGTGTTGCACTGCCAACAATATCTGCTGTGGGTTTTTTAAGGCAATATATATTGTATCTGCTGCTCCGACTGGCTGCTGCACCACAGGATGAAATGGAAAAACAGTGCACTTGTCTCCAAAATGTAATGTGATTGAACCATAATGCCTCTTATGTGAGCATCCTGCGGTGAGAGGAAGATTTAATTTGACAAATGGGCCAGAAAAAATAAACCGGCACATCTGAGTCATGAAGTGTAGCTAAGCTACCGGCTCACTCCCTGCCAGTCTGACCTGAGAGGCCAAGGCTACCCAATCATCTGCTGCTCACTGACAGCCAAGGCAATTCTATTATATCCCAGCTGATTATGTCAGTGGAGCGGCCAACCGCCTGAGGTGGGATAGCATTCACTTAAGACTAGCATTCTAGACTGACCACTCTTCAGTTCATCTCAGTGTTACTGCGTTTTCCCTTTTGTGTTTTAATGTAAAATGCAACATCTAAAAAGAAAGTGTTTAATAAGCGATCAGTTCAAAACAAATTACTCATCAACCCCATGTTGGTTAGTTAAAACTAATTAACACCGTCAGATTTGTTTGACAATTATTGACTTTCACTTTACCTACCTGTTTGTCATGAAACTAACGGTGTGCTGCTAATGCTCAGTGCCGTGGTGGCTGATTACATCCGTGTGCTCCTGGTGGTTCCCCCATTTGTCATGTCGGCGTCCATCACGCTACTTTAATTATAACACCTCCATCCCGCTGTTGCCAGGCTGCTGGCAGATGAGTGATCTTTTTATCACTCATCATCATCAGCACCTACCCTCACCCCGGAACACCCCGCGGGTGAGACGTGTCACTCAATCACTCCACGCTCAGGGCTGTGAGCAAGGACGATCACGAGGGTGTTAGTTTTAAAGCAGAAATCTCCCTTTACCTCATCCCTCCCCGAGATGCATGTGGTAAATCTCGGGGGGGGGGGGGGGGGGGGTGGGGCCGGGGTTAAGGGAACGGGCCGTGACCAGAAGTAGGTGTTAGACCACGGGGTCTTTGGGCCAACAAGGAGGGGCAAACCCCGCCCCCGTTGGGACCCCTTCTTAATGTAGACAACACCCATCCTTTAGCTACCCTTCCATCCCTGCTCCGCTCTCAGTAAATACAGCTCATCCGCAAGCTAACATCGACTGGCCATTTTGACAACAGGATCATGGGCTGTAACTAGCTTATTGCAGCGATGCTATCCTGACATGTTCTTCCTGCTATGTGCCTATAATGCTACCGCGGCTAAGGGTGTGGTGCCCTTACTTAATCCCTAAGTCTACAGCTGTAAGAGCTTTGGCTACAGTGGTGAAAAGGCTCAAATCTTGAAGCTCACCCTCTGATTTTCGGTGTGTGAATGCCACTTGACCACACTCTCCAGGGAGGCTGAAAGCAAACTCAGGATCCGTTATTGCAACCTATACTTTCTGCTCAGCCCGCGCAGGCAAAGAATAGCAGTTAGTCTCTCTCCCAGGAGGAGCAACGGCTAGTTTTGCCAATGGAATTGAATATGTATAGACACTTTCTTTCTCGTCTTAAGGTCCTTTTTTACGTTGAACGTCAGTGTGATTGTATATAAACTAATTAGAAATCTGGGAGCTGACTTGAGACTACACATCGCAATTTAATTTGCGAAAAAGCAACTATGATAAGAATTTTAAAAAGTATATTTGCATCAAGGTCGATTCTTTTTAGCCAGTGAATATATCAGTTTAACAAATCACATTCAGGTATCTTTGTCATAGTCACCAAGGTCAATGTATTACATTTATAGACCTGTGATTATCGCCATGTGTTATATGATCACATAACATATACTGTATATTGATCAGTCTGCGCTATAAGCCAATGTTTACTTGCACAGTGGAACATGAATATAGGTTGCTTTGGATAACATGAAGGTGTGCACTTTGCAGTTTTGTTTTTGATACAAGCTTTTTCCAAAAGAGTTATAGACACATGTTGGTTATCGAACAGGATAACGTCAAATACCAACGTCAAAACATGGATGTAACCAAGGATGCACACCAACTTATCATGATACCATTCGCTACACTAATTTAAGCTTTGGTTGTAAGTCAAACACTATCATTTAATCCTCTAAATATATAGGACATTTTGATGAAGGGACAGAGCATAAGCTTGTCTTCACCGTCACGTTTATTGACGGTTCCATTGTTGTTCTGCAGCCTGCTGTCTGCATTGATCCTCCACACCTCGACCCGTTGGTATCGCGTGTTTCAAAGGACTAACCGGCTGATTTCTCTCGTTCCAGCCGCGCGATCAAGACCAACCAAGACCTGCTGCCGGAGACCCCCTGGGCCAACATATTCTACGACGACTTCTGGGGCACCCTGCTCACGCACAGCGGCAGCCACAAGTCCTACCGGCCGCTGTGCACCCTGTCCTTCCGTCTCAACCACGCCCTGGGCGGGCTGGACCCGCGGGGCTACCACCTGGTCAACGTGGCCTTCCACGGGGCCGTGACGGGCCTCTTCACCCTGCTGGCCCGCCTGCTGCTGGGCCGCGGGCCCTGGAGCCTGCTGGCAGGGCTGCTGTTCGCCGCCCACCCCGTCCACACGGAGGCGGTGGCGGGCGTGGTGGGCCGCGCCGACGTGGGCGCTGCGCTCTTCTTCCTGCTCTCTCTGCTGTGTTACGTGCGCCACTGCGGGCTCAGGGGCCACGAGGGGCCCCGGGGCCCCAGCATCTGGCTGCTGGGGAGCCTGGGCCTCGCGGCCTGCAGCATGCTGTGGAAGGAGCAGGGGGTGACGGTGCTGGCGGTGTCGGCGCTGTACGAGCTGTGCGTCTTCCACCGGCTGACTCTGCGCCAGGTGGTCACGCTCCTCTACAAGGTAAACCACTGGGGCGCGCTGCTCTCGCGTGCCGTCGCGGAGGCGTGTCTGCCAGGACCCTGCAGGATCACCAGCAGGGATCCATGGGCCTGATTTAATGGAATGGAAAAAATAACATTTATGAATGGGCAGAGCTCTGTGAAATATGGCTATATATAAAATATAAGTAAACAAATGATTTGGTTAGCCTTGTGTTCAGCTATTTTTTCTGATTTTACAGATGTTGACTGGATTTAAGCATCCAATGCAAATTTTTATTTATTTATTATTTGGTGGTGACCTTGTCATCAATATATTAAACAGAAGCGCCAATATTAGAGTAGTAGTTTAAAACCCAAACAGGAGATTAAGAACACGGTTTGTTTTAGTTTCTGAGAGCAACCAACCATTTAGTAGCCCTTTCCTCTTAGGTTATTTATGTTTACCCTCACCCATTACTCTGCACCCATCAGAGACATAGTCAATAAAACCTGGCCTTCAGATAAGCCATTGGGAATATAGCTCTCCGGTGCAGCCAACCAAAGGACACTTCTATCTGCTCGGTTGTTTAGGACATGCAGAGTCTAGAGGGGCCAGAGTGAGACGGCGGATCATGATAGTTGAGAGAAAAGTGAGGAGACATGCATGGGGAGTGATGGAACGAATGGAACGAAGGAGCCGGAAGTTAGGAGTGAGTTAGGTGCCCATGTCATTCAGATGTGGAGTTGATAGGGAGCCGAGTCTTCCTGCCTCATGAGTGAGGGCTCATCTCTGGAGAGGGGCCTGTCCATTGAGGCAGAGAGGCCTTCTTAATGCCTTGTCAGGCATGACTGGGCCAGACGGAAACAGGCAGAGAGAGGGATGCAGTAGATGATTCCTCGTAGCTGACACATTTCCAAAGTTTGATTGAAAACCAACCAGCCACGTCACATACACACGCATACGCTCACACTCACACACACTCGAACTCTCCAACCCACTCACTCACTCACTCTCACTCACATGCACACACACTTTAGACCCAACTGTCTGGGAGACAGTTTGGCCTGTTGGTTGGCTGGGTTTCTGAGAGGGAGCCGCGCCTATGGAAGTCTTTCATGGTTTGCCACCGTGGTTCACTAGTTTGGCAGGAGAGGCAGAGGAACATCGGGAATTGCATATAAGGCAGCAAATTAAATTACTTTTTTGGCAACACTTCTCTAACAATAGTGAGGGGCTTCTGATATGATTCACATTCCTGCACACACGCACACACACACACACACACACGCACACTTACATATTTGAAAAGTAAAACTCAAGTTTGAATTCTGAGTCAAGCTTGCAAGGTGAAGACAATGAGTGGCGTAGGTGAAGGAAAGATATGCAGCCGTAAAAAAAAAGAAGGGCTAAATAAACACAGACAGAAACAGAACGGCACAAAGAGAGAATCTTCAGCGTCGCTACTTCAGAGACTGCAGCCTTATATTGGGAGATGCTAAAATGGAGTGTTTTCCCTGAGAAAGAAAAAAAAGAGATGCCATTTCCGTTGGTCCTGGAAATGTGAACCAGAAGAGGGTTTTCCGTATCGTAACGTGTGATTTTGCCTCACCACTGGCGACGTAAAGGAGAACCCATTGACGGATCACTGTCATCAACTGCTCAACCTGGCAGAGCCCCTGGTTCCTCGTCCTCTTGTTTTGTCTGCCGCTGCTACGTTCTTCTCCTTCTGATCTCAGCGGCGACCCAAGGCCGCGTGTAACCCGATCAGACGTATTTATATCGGTCCCACTGACAGTTGGCCGCCATTGTCGTTTATGTTTTTCGTCTCTCTTGCCGTCTTATTCGCAGAGTCTCCTCCTTCGCTCTCCTACATGACAACGTTAACCATCGTACATTTTTTTTGAGAGTTTTTTAAAGCAATCCATAGTGTAGCCGAATCTTCTACCACCTCGAACACTGATACATGAAATATTGGACTAGATTGGAAGAGAGAGCAGCGGACCCGATAGCTTTGAGCTCGGGCCTGCCAGGATATCCTTTGATTTGTCATTCAGAGCAGGTCAGGATGGGTCATTAAAGAAATCTGTACTTGGATAGAAACGAGGCATATAACTAATAATTAGAATGTGCTGCATGCCTGCTGATTTACAGATGAGCTGGATCATAACGCTCAAGGTCGGAATTCGAAAGTCCAGACAGGACAAGATATCACCTTAATGAGTTTAAATTCTTATCAGTAAGAAGGGTGAGATGGACTTATCCCAATGCAGCTCTCAGTCCATTACATCTTTGATTCAATCGGCTCCAAGTTTTATTATAGTTTATAAGTAACAGCAATTATGAGTTGTTGTCCTGGTGGCTCTCGTCTGTTTTGAAGGATGTGCCCACAGGACTATCCCGCAAGGCACCTCAACCCATTTGTCTGTCTGTCTGTTGTTTGATTGCCTTTAAGTCAAGTAAGGTTATGATGAATGATGACAAGATTGAGATGCTCAGATGAAGTGGTATTTGCATACTGTTCTGTATGTCGTGGGTTCAATTATGCATCAAATTAGTGTCTGAGCATAATGTTATAAATCATGAGTTTATGCATAATTGTTTCATCTGTATCAATTTCCTCAAGATGTGAAATTTTTTGTGTCTTCAATACGTGAATAATGTGAAGATGTACTTTAGTGCCCACAGTAGGTTCATGATTTTCGTCCATACTACTGTCTGGCCAAAACTATATATATACAAAAGTGTTCAGGTTCATTAAATGTTACCCAGTGGGCCTAAAAATTGAATTTGAATCTTCATGTCTCTCTTAAACTCCAGGAATAAGGGTCATCTGCAGGCAATTGAACCATAACTTGTATACAATCTTGCTGCTGTTGTGGACACGCTAGTGTTTGTGTCTCTGTGAACTTCACTGGCCGTTGTCCTGCTCTTGTTCTGGTGCCAAGGTTCTGGATAAGTGTCATCCATAGCTCTTCACACCTTGCCTCCTGATGCATTAAGTTAATGACACATATACAACCTCCTCTCATGCACACAGATGGACAAACTTATATTTATAAGGGGGATCCAATAAAGTATGAAACAATAGTGGCAGAACATTGGGGGCTTACAGCCTTACGCCATCAGTGGACTTGGAATCAGTGAACATTTCTATAGGACAAGCAGTGGAATCATTTGATGTTTTTCCATTCTGTCAGAAACCCAAGGCTTATACTTGCAAGGTAATGTCATTTTCCCTTCTCATTATGTGTAATTTCTTGCTTTTTCGAAAGCGGAGATTAAGTGTAATATTTGTTCCCCATGTAGCTGTTATGTTTTATTGTTGAAGCTATGAGAAGAGGCTTTTGTTGTGTCTTAAAACATATGCCTTCAGTTTCTAGCATTTATACCAATTGTTATAGCCACCTACTATAACGTTGTTAGCGATAATTACTACCACTCTTAATGTGGAAAAACGTCTTTTTAAGAGCAAGTTTGCAGACAGCGTTTGCTAATCAGGTTTATTTCTGTAATGGGATTCTACTGTCAGATGGCAATTAGTAGAGCTCATTTAGAAATTAAATGCATTACACTCTGCTCCCAGGGGCGTTTCCGGAACATAATGTCTTAAATTGTTTTTCCAGACGACCTGGCATTTCCATGTGAGAATTCTGTGTGTTTTTCCATTGTTAGACTGAAAAAAGATAAAGAAAACGGATCTGTTTGCTGCAGTTTGAAGTAATTATTTGGACAACCTGGTGACATTAAGTTTGGACTACATGAAAACACCTAGCCCTGGGATTTATGGTCCTGATTATGGTTGTGATATTGTCTTTCTTTTTGAGGGTTCATTTGTCTATCTTGTGTAGCAAAACATCAGAAAACCCATCATCTCTGTTTGTGAATGTTGCCCGAGGTCCCCCACATTCGTTTCACCTCTTCCCCAAATCTCTGTCCTGGAGGAGAAACCCGAGACTTAACGACCTCCACGGCGACTTCCAAACACTGTGCGTGGTGAGATGAATGGGGTCAGTGCAGACGTGAGTCAGCGTCTCCTCCTGACCGCCTGCATGGAAGCCCTTCTGAATCCCCGCAGTACAATGCAGAAACATGACGCTGTGCGACTGTCAACCGGACAAAGAGGACTCGCGGTGACGTGAGTGTGATGGCGTGCGAGCAGATGGTGGACTGTGACAGTGAGGTCATCTTTTTAGCAGCGGGTTATGAGCCCACCCTGAGGATAGACTTCACAATGTTTTTTCAGCTCTTGGGGAAAATGTGGGTACATACTGTTTGTCCAGCTTAAAGTTAGAATTACTTCTTTTTTTCATAGCCATTACCAGCTGTGCAATACAGGGACAGTAACGTTGTGTTATTACTGAGTCATCTTCTTTGCATCCTTCATATCCACCACATAGTGCAGGTGCTGGTGCAAGGTCAGTGCTCAGGTGTAATATAGGAGTGTGGTGATGGTAGGTTTAGAGCGTTAACATGGGCTGAGCTCAGTGTGGTGATGGTAGGTTTAGGGTGTTAACATGGGCTGAGCTCAGTGTGGTGATGGTAGGTTTAGGGCGTTAACATGGGCTGAGCTCAGGGTGGTGATGGTAGGTTTAGGGCGTTAACATGGGCTGAGCTCAGTGTGGTGACGGTAGGTTTAGGGCGTTAACATGGGCTGAGCTCAGGGTGGTGACGGTAGGTTTAGAGCGTTAACATGGGCTGAGCTCAGTGTGGTGATGGTAGGTTTAGAGCATTAACATGGTCCCTGGTGTTTCATAGTCCTGCAGTGGAACCAGCAGG
>JAOPUA010000169.1:13275139-13285152 GCA_027122455.1 Trisopterus luscus | reverse complement strand
TAAAACTATCCTTGCATCGCAATGATCACATTACATTTTGGGGGACTACTTTCTGGTAAAGGTAAACAGAGAAGCACGCTCCAGGTAATATCAGTCCACTGCTGCTGTAGCCTGCTTCCAACTACAGGGACTATAAACTAAATGCAATGCGATGCAAGGGTACGTTTATTTCTAACATTATCTATCAACACCGACATTTACATAGACAGTCTGGCGTTATAATTGGTTTGCCTCGGGTGTACTGTGGAGTGGGTAAAACTGTTTTCATTGGCAGGCTAGCAGATCCCCTCGACTTGCACTAGCCTAGCACAAGCGATTTCTGCAACTAGAAGGACTGATAGAAAGGCTTGTCAAAGATTTGTAATTAGCTCCCTGTGGTTACGGCAGACTATAATGCACCATGACACATAACATACCGCAACATCACACTGTCCCAAATATCATAAAAGTATGAATAAGAAATGTCCATTTCAATTGTACAATCATTTGTATTCACATTATCCTCCAGTGTCTCCTCCGTCCTTTGGGTAACACAAACCGTAAAAAGCCCGCAATCGATCTTTTGTCAAGTCCTGTCACACACACACACACATACGCGTTAGCCTGCAACGATGACCCCTCTACATGGAGGCCGTCGCCATGATGCGGTGAGAGGAGGGCTGGTCCTTGGGGAGATGCTTGATGTCCATGGAGTTAGCGTTGGCGTCGTAGCCGTCCAGGAGGCCGGGCCTCCGGGGAGGGCAGAAGGGGACGTAGCGCGTCCACGAGGACTTCTGGAAGAAGGAGCTGATGCCGAACGGGAGGTCGTACACCTCGTCGCTCTCCAGGTTGTCGCCAGACTCACGGTGGGTCTGGTTCCACGCCACGATGCCCCGCTCCACCTTGGACCCTGACGGAGACAACACAAGTTGTAGTTGTTGTTGTTGGAGTAGCTGACGGTAGATCTGAGACTATATGAGAGTAAACCGGTTTTGATTTGAAATACAGTAAACAGTGCTGATTTCAAAATCTGGTCTGGTGTTATTATACAATTATTTATACAGCTGATAAAACCCTTCTTTCTCTGAGACTGGACGGCTGTGTGTTGTACTAGCTTGAGGAGTGATAGGTTTAAACAAAGATCTGGGATTGACAAATTATTATCAAAGCCATTACCTCATTTGAGAACAAACAAGGCATTAAGGTGTAATAAAAAGTTACCTGGGATGGTGTTGTCCAGAAAGAACCCAAAGAAGCCTCCTACAAACATACTGGTGGTCAGCAGCACCTGCAGCACCTGGTCCAGCTCCACCACACCTGCACATGAGGACACACGAGAGACATCCTTAACACCCAACACTACTACAGTAACGCCCTCATCATAGGGTTTCACCAGTGATAAGTGTGCAAAAACAAAACAGAGCTTCAGTGTCGCTGACAGCATGTGAAGCTGACGCACCCGTCGCTATGGCGTTGGGGTTCTTCATGATCCAGTTGGGAATGACCAGGCCGGAGAACATGGAGAAGCCAAAGATGAAGATGTTTCTGGAAGAATTCATGTCTGTGTACTGAATAGAAAAAACAGAAGAAGAGTCACATTTCAGGATTACTTTGAACAACCTCATGTCAATGTACGGTGGGGTTAGTCTTCGCATTGCGTTGCAGACCGTTGACGTTTACCTGAAGATTAGAAACCCCTGCTGCGGAAATCACGCCAAACATGACCATGAACATCCCTCCCACCACGGGCGTGGGGATGGTGGTGAAGATAGCCCCGATTTTACCAAACACCCCCATGGCCACCATCAGGACGCCGCTCGCCACGATCACCATGCGGCTGCCCACCTGGAGACACATTGGGAAAGGCTCGCTTAAAACCTTAAGGCAATCGCACGAGCGCTTTACTAAAGTGTGTGTGGGCCTAACCGAGCCCCTGCCCATTCACTGGAGAAAATGAATTGGGGCTGTTTTTCTGAATCAACACGTTAATTATCTCAGAACTCTGAGATAATAAACGTGTTCATTCAGAACAGCAGAAATTAATTTTCTCAAGTTGCAATGCATTACGATTCCGCTTCTATGAAATAGAGCTCTTAAGTGAATAAGAGCTTCTCTTGAGATTTTCCACAGATCCACAGATTAATTTGAGAACATTGACAAAATCATACACAAACTAAATTAGATTTTCAATTGAAGACTATAATGAGAACCTCCTTATAAACAGGCCATAGGGGCGCTCTGTTCACCTTCGTTATACCCAGGGCGCCCACGTTCTCGCTGTAGGAGGTGGTGCCGTTGCCGGTGCCCCAGGCCCCGGCCAGCAGGCAGCCCAGGCCCTCCATGCCGATGCCCCTGTTGATGGCGTGTCTGGGCGGTGGGGGGGCCCCGGAGAGTCTGGCACAGGCGTGGTAGTCCCCCACTGACTCTATCATGGAGGAGATTACCCCGGCCAGGATGCCAAACACCCCTGCCAGGCTCACGGTGGGGATCCCCCACTGGCCTGTGGTGGGTGCACACAGAGGAGAGGCTCAGGTCACAAGGCACGGATTACGCTCCAACAGTGGTCGAAGATGTATTTATGGAATATATGTAACATGTACATGGCACAAAATAAACTTGTAGCCTCCAGCGAATAACTTAAATAATGATTGAGGTCATATGCTCGCAATATGAGCGCTATATAAGCTATATGAGCTATATGAGCACAAGCGGTATATGAGCTATATGAGCCATATGAGCAATATATAAATAACATAATAATCAAAATTTCCCCTGACACAGATTTCTAATACACCATAAAGCACTGGATGAACTATTTTGATTTCCATCGACAACTTCCATTTGGTCCCATGTGGGACTGGAAGCCACCTATTGGAGGGATGGTGTTCTAGTAATGCCAGAGGGGGGTTCCTACCCGGGTAGGGGAACATGATCCATGAAGCCTGGCCTATGACGTCCCCTTTGATGTCGGTGCGGGCCAGGTGGCCGTAGGCGCTGGGGTCCGAGGGCAGCACGTCGCTGACGGTCAGGATATAGCAGATGAGCCACGACACCGTGATGCCTAACAGAACCTGTGTGGTGTGGAGGAACCCTTTATTTGGTCATCTATATTAATATACTATAATTATGAATACATATATTTCAATTATTTGAATCTGTTGTAGCAACGTATCGATAGTGTAGCCATCGGATGGATGAATGGATGGAGATTCTGATATATTATATGCTACAAATGATATATGTTTTCATGCAGATATTTAGAAAGAAAATATTAACATTTAGAAAGCCTCAGTGCATATTATGAGGTTATATAATGTGATGTTGTCTAAGTTTCTTTGTCCAAGCTAATATATGCTGTAGAAATGTGTAGAAAACATGGTTGCGTAGTGTTGGTGTGTGTACTATGATGTAGCATGAGCATGACGTACGGGGAGGATCTGGAAGACGTAGATGCGGCTGACGTGCAGTTTCCTCTGCTGGCTGTATGCGGGGAAGGGCACCGGGACCTTGCGGAGGTACTGGGAGAACAGGATGATCAACACTGTGGTCCTGTGTGGAGGAGAGAGAGCAAGAGAGAGAGAGAGAGAGAGAGAGAGAGAGAGAGAGAGACTTGGGTTAAGACACACAGCAATAAGGATAACATTGCTATTGTTGAAAAAACAACATTATTTTACACAAGAGAAAACACTTGTTGTTTTTTCGTGAAGAAATTGTGATTTGTGGAACATTTAACACTTGCATTTGCACTATGTATACTTTAAACTTCCATTTAAAGTATATCTTTTTTTGCAGCTATGCTCAAACTGCATGAATGCATGAATTATTTCCCAAACCATGAAATCAGGCAGGTTTACACACATGGAAGAGATACCCCAGTGGTTGCCGGCATTGGCACCGGCCGACTCGAACAGCGACAGGCCGATGAGGGAGATGGTGGGCGCGATGGTCAGTGGGCCGATGAAGCGCATGAAGAGGCCGATGAGCCCTGAGAAGCCCACCAGCACTTGGAAGAGGGATCCCACCATGATGGAGCCCTGCAGCTGAGTCAAACGTTTTCACATCGGAGGACAAGATTAAGACTCTGTGACCCAATCTCAAAGATTTCGGTTCTGTTCCCTTTAGCGATAACTCTGGTCAATAATTGTTCACGTAGGCTCAACGCTGTTGCCTATGACACCCAGTTCATAACATTCATAATACTGCAAATGCAAGTGCCTTCATCAGTGGGCCGTAGGCGAAATCACCATTGTGTTACTTCATTCAGCGATAGATAGTGAATCTACAGACACGGCACTTAAATATTTATTGCTAACATTTAAGCACTAATTATATTATGTGGCAATACATCTGTTTTGAAAAAAAATCTATATATAGTATTTCTTCTTCTTGAGGTTGAGCCTGGTCCTAAGTCTCACTTACTGCTCTCATGCGGCTCTGCCACACTTCAATGAACACTGGAGAGGAGGTGTTGACCAGGCTGGCGTTCTGCGTCCAGGCCGGACACGTCCACTCGGGCATAGACAGCATGGCCATGGACGGAGCCAGCAGCGTGAAGGTACCACCTTGAAGAATAGGCAACCTGGAGGGAAGGCCAGAGGAGAGAGGACACCAAGGTGGGGGTAGGAAGGATGGAGGAAGGGAGGAGCAAAAGGAAGCCAGGAGGGAGTAAGGAAGCAAGGAGGGAGGGAAAGAAGAACTAACTTGAGAACCAAAGAGGAATACATAACCATAGGTTACCTAAGGATTTGAATGAAATTAGACCTTGACTGATGATATATGAAAGAATGATCATTTCTGAAATGAAAATGCATTGAAACAATGAATAAACAATAAATATTTAACATTTCAATTACCAAAATCAAATTTAATTCCTATAAACCACAAAATTAAGAATGCTAGCATGAAACTGTATTGAATGTCCAGTGGGTCATTTAGCAGTTAAAGTGATGGTGTGCAGTATTTAATTTAATTCCTATAAATCACAACATTAAGAATGCTCACACGCTTTCAATAGACTCTCCCAACAGACCCTATTACTAACTCTCAGTGAAATACTGCACACCATCACTTTAATTGCTAAATGACACACTGTACATTCAATACAGTTTCATGCACAGCATCTTTAGAACATGTAAATAAACCTTAAATTCAATTTGCTTTATTTTATATATACTGGTATTTGTTTACAACTGTTAACTCTCACTCAAACTTATAATTATTGTGTATTTTAGCAATGTATTGTCTAAGCACAGTCGAAGGAGCAGGAAAAGTAAGCATTTCACTGCTCACAGAAAATGAAAATGACTTTGTAATGTGATGAATAAAGCATGAACCTGAATTTAGCACGATTTATTTGTCAGTTTGTTTTGCATGTAGCTTTAGTCACTGTCAGTGCTGGCCAGTGCTATATGCTATACGCAATTGCGTAGGGTCCCACAAAACCAATTTATTTTTTTTGCAGAAACGCCTTTCTGAGCTGCCGACAACCACAGGTGGATTTAAGTTTAATTCTAAAGGAGTTATGCTGCCCCCTGGTGGTGGTTTTGCAAAGACCAATAGACAGAATGCTTCGTTGTCTAGTGAATTTTGATGTTAAACACGGTTTCATTTTGCACAGCAATTCCATTCTATATGAATGTTATGCATTTAATGATTTTTCTTATATCTCGTTGGCAAAATAAAAATGTGAGTTTATGTTAGTTATATAGCAATGTAGTATGTAGTAGTATGTATGTAGTAAATTATAGTTACAACAATATCTATAAAACACTGAATGAACGGTTGTAAGCGTAAAGAAGTTCCAGTGTTGACATAGAATGCGTTGCTGTATGTCTCTGCTCCTTCACAGGCTAAATACGGTCATAATAATGGATTAAACTAAAATTGGGGCTTCAATCTGGAAATATATGCAATGGCCTTAAAACCCAGACTGGTTGGGCTCTGACTCCAGTATAGTTTATATTGACTATGACTCTAAGTTGGGAAAATCTTCTGGCACCAGAAATATTATAGATCTCAACCACCAGGCCTGTGAAACAACAGACTCTTTGAGAAGCTTCTCTCTCCCTTGGCTAGAAGCTCTCTCTCTATATCTCTCCCTCTTGCATTTTATTTTATATTTTCGGCTTCAGACAAATCAAGGGGTGCCCAGTCCTACTTCGGTCCCCCTTTAGTCTAGCACCGGCCCTGATCACTGTAAGCTGGAAGGTCTGGCCTCTCCCTGTTCTCAAATATTTGGTAGTAGTTTAACTAAATAATTATATCATTAGTCATTTAGTCACGACCATTTCTTGTTAAAAGCCTATTTACCCAAAAGACCGGCAGGCCAGTAATGGCTAAAATGTGCCAATATGTATAATTCAGTGAACATGATTAAGCGTTCTGCGGTATCTAAAGGAGGACACAGGTCTTTTAAAGCCCTAACATCACAGCTTCATATCCCTGTCTCCTGCACTCTACACTCTGCCTTCCTGCTAGATGTATTGCAGACAGCCAATTTAGCGTTAATTTGAATCCTGTGAGGAAAGAACCAGAACATGACTCTAATTATGTGCTGAAGGTCAGTTTAAAATGAACCCTGGTGTATCACATAATTTCCTTCTCCACAGGTTACATTGGACAACTGTTGAAACACATTACAACACATACAGTAACTAAACTATCCATCATACATCTAGGGGTGAACTCCCAGTTGGGATGTCACCAAGTCAAGATTCTGAAACAGCTTGTGACGACTAATCACCCTTACCACTAGTGGTAAAATAGGGGCCCATTAAAATGGCATTGTCAAAGATTTCCATTTCATTCTCTTTGGGGACATCTTGAGCGATAAGCGGTAATTGTGCCCAAAGATCCCAATACACTGACACCCAGTTCGTAACATTAATAACATTGACAAGGCAAGTTCTTTCATCAGTGGGCCATAGTCTCGTCACTATTGATATCTTATTCGGTGAAAGATAATGACATTAATTTACCTGAAAATCATAAAGAGATGGCCACAACTTTTGCTGAATCTTTTGCTCTACATCCATGATGTTTTCTGTGCCAAGGAACGCAAAGAAGTGTAAGATGTGTCTACGAACATGTCTATTGTGTACATTCTGACATATACACCCTGGTCTTCTATGTGGTAAGTCTAAATTAATTAGGGGTTTCTCTAAAAGAGTTTGACTTTCATCCCTATTGTTTATGCCAAGCCAACAGAATGTGGGTTTAGCGAGAGCACGATTCTCGACATAATACGATTTAAATTCCTTCTCTGTAAGCCTTCTGTGACACAGATATTGAGCCAAGTCGAATAAGTGCAGGAAATCTGTATGTTTCATGCTAC
The DNA here is from genome assembly GCA_027122455.1 of Trisopterus luscus. Lineage (NCBI taxonomy): Eukaryota > Metazoa > Chordata > Actinopteri > Gadiformes > Gadidae > Trisopterus > Trisopterus luscus. The sequence goes on along the minus strand of JAOPUA010000169.1, from coordinate 13,277,840 downwards.
AACATAGCATGATGGTTGTTCACTCCAAACCAGAAGCCAGGTTTTCCCATGGATACACATGCTACCTTTCAGAGTGCATATATGAGATGTGTTTACGAGTCTCCTCCTCATTGATTTGTGCTGCGTCATGGTGCATACTGCTTTCCTGGCAGCTGTTGCACTGATTATCCAGCTAATAGGTTTATATGTAGAACACTAGTGTTTATTATAGTTGTTTATGATATTGTTTTGGATGAGATTAGATTGGATTTGGTTGCAAGGGTTAGTTAAACAGGACAGCAAAGACAAATGAGGTTATGAGGGGAAGCTGTGAGATCACATTGTGTCACACTCCAGATGTATGAACGAAACTGCTTAAATAATTAAGACAACATAAGACAATATATCCATGTCATTAACATCATCGTGCTTAAATGATTCACTGGTGATAAGTGGGAAAAGCAACCTTATAATAATATAAAATGATATACAGGCCAGTCCTAAACTCTCCATGATGGTCACTCCCCCTCACCTTTGTTCCCTTTGTTAGTTAATGCCAACTATTTCCTAAAAAAATCATGTTACCTGAAAGAACTACTTTTTATCCAGAAGCATTCCCAAATAGCCTATATACAGTATGATATTATATATAGAGTGTGTGTTTGACCCTCACCTGACCCCGAAGGTGACCTGGAGCAGCGTGCAGACCCCTGACACCAGGAAGATGGTGCTGATGAGGTGGCTCTGGGTCAGGCTGTCATGTTGCAGGCACAGCCCCTGGGACAGGATCAGGGGGATCGCGATGATCCCCCCAAAAGCAGTCAGGCAGTGCTGCAGACGGAGAGAGAGAGAGAGAGAGAGAGAGAGACAGACAGAGAGACAATGTTTTGAGGCAAAAATATTTTTAAAAGATTTACTGCGGTATTGTTTGCTTAAAATAATAGATATAGACAGTATAATGTAAGATATTAGAATGAGGGCTCCATTTCTGCATGTAGGCTAATGTCAGCCAGTTACTGGCGAGAAAAACCTTACAGTCACACATCTGCATTAGCGCAATGCTAATTGCATCCATGGGACTCGTGTACACATGGAGCCAACTCAAATAAGGTTATAGATCACAGTTCCGCATGTGACGGTCCAAGTTTGCTCAGGCTTGCCCCCCTTTACATATGTCCAGATACCAGGCCCATCATGAAGACCCTCATTCAATGTGTCACTTCAACTCTTACTGTTACTGTCACTCTACTCCCATATGGGAATCATGAGATTAGCGTGATCCTGCTCGGACCGGTGAGGCAAAGGACATCCCAGGAGGGGTTTTCACCTGAATGCCGAGGATGATACACAGATACCAGGGCGGCACATCCGTGACACAGTAGGCTAACTTGTCCCTTTCTTCCTCCGTCGATAATTCAGAATTCACGTCCTCTGTCTGGGAGAGATCACAGAAGCAGCCATCATGCTACAGTAGCCAGTGTATAGTATCAATAGATAGTACATCATATCATAATATCTAACCCTATAATTATATACTGTATATCATATGGATATTGTGTGTGTGTGTGTGTGCGTGCGTGCGTGCGTGCGTGCGTGCGTGCGTGTGTGTGTGTGTGTGTGTGTGCGTGAGCTTAAATGTGCAGTGTGTAGGTTTTAGTGGCATCTTGCTGTTGCAGACGGAACTGTCTGAGCCCCCTTCTCCTCTCCTTTTCCATTGATGATCTGGAAGCTACAGTGACCTGTACTAGCCTGAAAGGTACCAGTAGCATTGAGTGGTCTGGTTTCTAGTGATGAGGTTTCTTAGAAAGATAGATTTCTTGTATTTCGTTATTTAGTCTGTAAAGCCATATGTCAGAGCTTACAGGTAAGTGAGCTCCCTATGTAAATAAAGGGCTCATTCTAATGTAAATAACAACTATTCTTATTCTTATGCTCATAGGATTATACACTAATTTATTAAACTTATGAATATAATATTCAGTTTCTGTTTCTGCAATTTCTGCTTCAACTCTGTGGCTAGATTCCATAATATTTTACACACTACACCTTTCTTGTGTGGTGGAACAGTTTATAAAGGGGTGTTTAATACAGTCATGCAAGGATTAGTCATATGTTGTTGTTTTTATTCATTAGCATGCATCTGTATGACTTCTTTTTGTAAAGTAATGGTGAAAAAAAGAGATAACTAGTATTTTCACACTCACCGCAAAGTTGTAGTTTTCGGGACGGTTGCTTTCCCTCTCAGGAGCCATGTCAGTCTTAATCTATCGGGTGGAAAGTTTAGTTGAACACAAAAGCAGGGCTGTCATCCAAACAAAATGGCCCAAAAGTCGCTACAGAGACAGAGAGCAGAGGGGGAAGAAGACAGAGTCTCTGTGTGACAGATAAACAGAGAGACTGTGTCTGTACTAAAGGTAAGGGAGGAAGGAAGGAGGGAGGGAAAGGGTTTGAGTAGAAAAAGTTCAGACATGAGACTGGCTGCTAACTGAAAGCTACTCCCCCTTTCCCTATCAGAGCCAACTCATGTGAAGCCAATTACCCCAGAAACAGCAGCTGACCAGCCCCGTCGTAGAGTATAAAAAAGGTATGGGTCACGGTTTTTGCTTTACCTCTATCAAACTCTATCTCTCTTCCACACACACACACGCTCACACACACACACACACACACACACACACACACACACACACACACACACACACACACACACACACACACACAC
>JAOPUA010000169.1:13023619-13037705 GCA_027122455.1 Trisopterus luscus | reverse complement strand
CTTTTGCTTTTGTGTCTCAAACTGTTAGGCCTTTTGGGGCGACTAGCTTTGTTTTAACATGAGTCTTTTATGGGCCCCCCCCCCCCCCCCCACCGGCTCTCCCGGCCGCCCACACGGTGAGTAGCTTTGATGTGGGGAGCGAGGCTGTGTTACAGAGGTTTTGTCCGCTTCATTATCGTCGGTTGTCCGTTTCCCCCTTTATGACTGTTGATCTGTTGCGGTTATTTAAGAGATAATGTGTTATAGGATAGATGAGTGCTTCTTAATGCAATTTTCAATGATCAAATCAAATAATGTTTACCTAAAGGACAGTTTCCTGTGTTCTAATCAAGGGGATCCCTGCTCCCTTGTGATGGGTTTACCCCAGGCACTAAGGTTAGATGACACTAGGAACAGGTATAGTAGAAAATAATGAAGGTTTAAGAGGATATCTCTGCCATATGTTTGGAATAATAGTGGAAAATAACCGGGTCCACAGGAGGGGGAGGGCCCTGTCCCTTTGTCATTCATAACACCTCAGAGGGTGCTGAGCTGACCGGCGACCACCAGACAGACATTCCTCTAGTCAATAATATCAGCCTATTTCTCAGTTCACTTAGATTATAAGTATAAGTAAGGTTAAATTTAAGTATAAAACATGCAATAATATAAGTATAGATAAGATAGATAAGTATTATTACAATGAAGCCAAATGTTCTCCTTGGTCAACAAATGGCTCTCATTCATGCATTACCAGATAGGAACCCTGCCTCATTTGTGTTTCAGAGAACCTTCAAAGAGACTGGCTTACGTCCCGTGAGAGCAGACGCCCTCCTGCGTTTCCCCTTCCTTATGTTCTAGTGATGTATATTCTGGTAGAGTGAACTGGCTGACTTCACTCAATTAGTCCATACTTTTACTACAGTCAGACAATACCAGCTTTATGATCATGACTGTATATGCCACAGACAAATAAAGGGGCATTAACTATTACAATGCACGGTTTACTGTTTAAATGAATACTGGGTTTACAGGGCTCATCTCTTTAACACATGTGGTAAGTTATGGTAATTGAAGATCGGGTTAATTAACAAGACGATAAATGGACTTTAATCAAAGACCTCCCTTCATGTAACTAATGTGTAATCTATAACTTCATGTAACTACAATGTTTAATATGTAATCCTGTTTTATGTAATTCTTGCTAAAGTTCTGTATTATTGTATATGTATGTCGTGTTACCAACTATATCGTAGACAGTGGGGGCGGGAAGATAAAATGGTATTTGGGAACGGGAATCGGGCCCGTAGTTTAAAGCGTTGTGATTGGCCAAGGGCCTGGTCAGACAATGGGGAAATATAATGCGAAGTCTGAGTATTACTATGTGGCTTTTATCCACACTACAGGTAGGGTGGCTAGACAGTGGGAGGAATGGGAGACAAAGCTTAGATGATGAAAAGGAAAAAACAAATGGATTTTTCAGCACCAATGATATACAAATCAATAAAATGCTGATATAAAGTCTTGCCGATTTTTCCGTGTGATTTTCAATTGGCCAGTGATATACATCTATTAACTATCTTTACTATTGTTGATTCGTCTTATCATATCAGACATTAATTGCTACAATTACTTTTGCTACATGCAAATACTGTATATGTCAAGTCCAAAGAGGTCATATTGTTGTCTTGAATAGGCCTACTGTGGTCTAATGATGTAATAGAGGAAATTAATTCACATCACAATTCAAGGGGTTTAATATGAATTTGGGTACAGTCAGGCGAAGGCGTGAGAGTAAGAAGGCGGATTTCCTAATGGGCACACCATGTTGACGTTCAACATTTGTTCAACAATGGTGGCTTATTGGCATAATCCAATTTTTCAAATAGAAATCTGCCATAACTCAGTCATTTCCAATATAATCAAAATGCAAATAATACCACAAGGTCGGGCAGTATAAGGACAGGGTCATTTGAGTTTACGGGTCGGTTTTCATGACGAGTCCACCACGAGTTATAGCGCCCCCTGTGGTCACAGTGCAATAGATATTTTTGGAGACCCTACTTTCGGTCTATGCCTATTTAATTTGACAACTCTCAGGGGTTCAGGTTTGGAATGGTTGATTTTTTTGCGTTTTTCCCCATACACTTTCAATAAGACGAGACCAGACACGTGATAACAATACCCAGCAAACATTTCCTCGACCTGCTTAACTGTTTAAGTCTACATGACATAATTCTCATGGATGCTTGTTTTCGTAACACTAATTAATGACCATAATTACTTGGATGACAATACATCCAAGTAGGCTATCCAGTTTACTATGTTGAAAATCATTATTTCTCCGTTGAAAATAAATCCTTATTACCCCAGTAGTAGGAGACAAAGCACAATCATTTGATACAATTCAGAGACAGAAATAAAGAAGAAGAGAACCAACACTGAAGCATTTCTCTGAAATGAAAGCGTTAATTTCGGCGAAATGGCAGTGAATTCGCTCTTAAACATGTAAGTTGGCTTCTAAAGTATTAGATCAACGATTGCAGTATATTGTATGCAAATGTACTAATGCGAGCATTTACTTTAGCAAGGCACGTCCAGTCCTCCTCATATGGCCATCTCGAATCCGCAACAATGCAATGCAAACCTGTCTAAATGATGCCGCCTTTTCTTATTGTATATAACGTAAACGTAATTATTTATCTAGCTGGGCGATGGTTATGAATAGTCTAAATCAACACCGATATGACAGTTGCATTTAATTATTGGAACGACCGAAATAACAGCAAAGCAGAATGTAGAAGTGTGATTTGTTCAGTGTTCTTTTTCAACATCCATGGGCCGTCTGAATTTGAATTCATTCGATAACAATCAAACATTGTTTCATTGATATGTCTAAGTTTTGTACTGTTATTGGAAGTTGGATTTATCAGAAACGGTCAAGCCATCAGTGATGTGTAGCCTATCGTGTTACTACAATCAGATGCTGCCCATTTCTGTCATAGCTACTCATTGCGACGCCCTGCAGCTTTCCCTGATTGCTTTACGGCTATAACATTTGTTGTTTATATCTTGTTTACGTTTGTGTGTAACTCTGATTTATTCCTATGACCATGTATTAAACAGCCTTCTGATGAGTGCTACCCATGAACTCAACACTATATTCTAGCTTATTTTTTATATACCATCTGACCTCAATTGAACGTGAGCAATGCAAGCCAAGTGTATGTAAACAATATGCTGCAACGGTTTTAGTTGATGTGAATATCTTGCTCTCATCCCATTGTGTAGCTGTGTATATTGCGTGGCAAACTCAGCCGTCCTCTACCTGAGGGAGATCCAGCCCTTGCCCTCGGGCATCAAGGACAAGCTGGTACAGATAATGTCTTTAAGAGGGACCGTCAGCGATGGCAACATCGGTGAGGTTAGTCCTTCAGCTGGGCCAAGAAGCCAACGGGTTCCAACTGCTTGGGCACAGCTATGTACCCCTTCATGACATCCTGAGGAGGTTCATCGATAGTTTTCCATCTGGTTAACCAATAATATAGGTTTATTGGGGGCGCACAGCTGCCCTCAGAATTCTGTCTGCCACTGTACAAGAAGTCCTTGCTTTTGTCAATGCATTCGACTTCTCTTTGCGAGGCTAATAGAGAGAGACGCAGGGCAAACATCCCATCTGAGATCTTGGATTATTGTATCGTGTTGTTGTTATAAGTTCGGATGACTCTTTATCCTAACAGTTTAGACAGGTACGATTGACGTGGCTCAAAATTCCCACCACAGCAACGATGGACACACACACACGCACGCACGCACGCACGCACGCACGCACGCACGCACGCGCGCACGCGCACACACACACACACACACACACACACACACACACACACAACATGCACATTTCAGGCAAAACATGTCTTTCCTCCGGTATGCACTGAAAGGGCAGGCCGACCTACATGCCCCCCCCGCCCGGTACCCGCTGGTACCAGACTGAAAGCCAGGAGCTTCCTGCATACCATCAGATGTCCGTGTGTGTGTCTCCACCACGTTACAAAGCTGCAGACACCCACACAGACACTGATGTGCAAGATAACCTAACAAACACACCACATCTATAGTACAAATATAGTAAACTTTTTTCATGTTAAGGCCTGAGCCGAAGGCCACATGTCCCAACGATAGGAGCCGTTAGATGCTCACACAATGCACACACTCTTTCGCAAGAACAGGAGTCTGTCTGCTGATAACACTCAGCCACAGCCCAGAGTGCTCAAGGTCAGGCAGGTGCACTCGGGAAGCCCCCCACACCAGCCTTGACCCACACAGCTCGTTAGAAGAAACACATAAGACTGGCACACACAGAAAAACATCACGCTCATTTGAAGCAGAACTTCCACGGAGGCGAAGCTCCAGACAACCTCAGCGCTGTTAGGGACTTAGATATTTTTGCTTGATCGATCTCTTATGCTTTATAACTCAATATAACCTTTGCTACCTTACTAAATAAATCCGAGGCCCTTGTGCCCACAATTTTATCTCCTCTCCGTCTCAGTTTATCTGTTCGAGTAATTAGGCAGACTATTTTTCCCAACAGCAGTCAAAGGAAAAAAGGCTAACTAGAATATTAGTCAACCCCCTCTAACCCCTCATTGAAGCTGACCCACATAATTAGTGTAATGAAATATGATATGTGTACCCCGTTTTCATCTTCAGCATCCTGAGAATGTGTGCTTGGTAGTTTTCTGCTCCTGAAGAAGGCAGAGATCTCCTCCACTCTTCATCACCTTGAACTTTACACAATGTCATGAATTGTGAGCTGAGCTGACAACGTACTGGCGGGTAGCTCTCTAATGTGTACTCACAGGATGGTGGAGATTTTCTCCTAACAACCCCTATATAATTATGCCCCAGAGAGTGAATGGAAATTATTTTGCGTGTCTTACAAATGTTTTTGTTTTTTGTGTTCTGCATTGGTTCAATTCCACTTATTAGACTGTATTGGTGTTCACATTCCACAACAATCACCTGCTGTGTCTGCAGTTTAATTTCTATAGCTACTTTATCAATCCAAAGAATCAAAACATGGCAGACTGCGATTTATTGTTTATTTATATTTCTTTTTTTTAACAGGAATAATATTTGGGTGTGGATGTCAAGTAAATTGGTCCAATAAGTACTTCTAGGGAACCCCCTATTTTAGTATGTTACACAATAAACATTGTGCAACACTTTTTCATTATTCCATCCTATTCATTGTTCCTGTGTGCGTGTTGCTGTCTTCTGAAGAGAATTCTCATCCCATCTTCAGTTATTGCATCCCGGCCTACAGACACTGGATCTTCAATGTTGTCAAGTGTCAGACCTAGCTCTGGGGCGGATCTGTTGCCCTCGTCTGAAAACCATATTCCTAAACAACACTCCAGGGATCACCTCAGAAGGTAGGCTTTACTTGGTGATATCATGTATAACCGTAGTAAAATGTGAAAGGTGATACATCTGGATTTTATTGTCCTGGTCTGAAATATTCATGTTTGTGTTATCATTGACAGCATTTAGTAGGAATTAGCATGTTCTGTTCTTTTAAATGTAATAATTTTTCTGACATTACTGTTATTTAAAATGTATTTCTGTGTCTATTTGATGTAATTAGTTCCATATGTGTAATAAAATGAGCAGGTCCGGTCAATATATTATTAAGAAGATTAAAAGAAAATATCAGACCCAATTGCTCTTTAAAACAGCAAATTACAGCATGAGACATGACAGATGACAGATAAAAAATGAACAGAAGCAAAAGCATGCCTGGGAACCAATGTGCACAAGGCCGTGTCACCCGGAAAGATTCAAAAATATTTTAAAATAGACAAAGCATCTATGGTTTGTTCAAGGGCAGAATACGCCCCTGGCGTATGGAGTAAGCCTCTGGAGTCTATAAAGTCATCTTCAGGGCTGTAATGACAAAATATGTCGATGACACATGCAGGACAGTGTGGACAGTGGAGAGTGTTCCGACAAGTCTATTTGTCCCCAGGGGTCAATTGAAGGCACATAAAGTAGCAGCATTACAAAGCACAAAGGTTAGGTGCAAACATAGAAATAAAAACAAAGAGTTTTTAGTTGACAGATAGTATACACATACAAAAAATAGATATCAAATATGTACAGTGTATGTTGAGTTCACGGGAGTTCACGGCTCTGTGTGGGGCTGGCACGAGCCTGGGGTGGGGGGGTTTGGAGGAGTTGAGGAGGTGGACAGCCTCGGGAACAAAGTTTGCTTTCTCCTCTGTCCTGCAGTTGGGGCAGCGAAGTCAGCGCCCTGAGGACAGCCAGCCTTAAAAGCGGGGTGTAGAGAGTGTGAGACAGGGACAAGGACATAGGATATGAGACAGGGACATAGATAAGCTGGATGATGGTACGTGTTACAAATCTCAACAATGGCGAAAGCGGCGGAAGTTGGTTGTATGGGCATTGTTTAATAACCATCCTGGCTTGGAGCTTATGGGAAGTGTGTCCCAAAGCTGGAAAAGCTGTTTCTCTGCAGACCAGCTCGTCAAGTACAAAATAAAGGTCATTCTGTGGTTTCCGATCTCTCTTTTTGTTAAGAGTTTAAAGTTTTATTCACTTTGGGAGGATATGTTTATACCCATGATCTCGCTAGCTTGTTTAAAAATTACTTATTTTTGAATTAGTAATTCAAACTGAGTTGAGAGACTACTCAACATGCTACAAATGTAGCTTGTTCCCAAGTGTAAAGCCGAGGTATGTGTACTGAGCAGCAGTCTCCACGCTCAAAAGCTATGCTCCATTTTAAACTTGCTTTGTGAACCAAGCGGCCCTGGAAGAACGTTTCCTGTTTCTCTCATTGCATGTTCACACCTCGAGTCGATCTGCATTTCTTCCTATTGTAGGCATTCTTTCTCTGGCCTCCTCCTGCCCCTACCTCCAGAACGTGGACCTCAGTGACTGCGTGGGTGTGGCAGACGAAGCAGTGCAGGCCCTTGCCCAGCGCTGTAGACGCCTGCAGGTCCTTTCTTTGAGTGGATGTCCTTCTGTGGGAGACGTTGGTCTGCAGGCACTGGCGGAGAATTGCAGCCTGCTGCACACACTCTTCCTCTCAGGAACACGGGTACACCTCTCCACAGTCCCTCAACGATCGCATGGCGCATTTCCACCGGAGGGTGCAGGTCGGTTCAGTCTGCAAAAGTGAGTTTGAGTTACACACGTCGTCCGTTGATTGGTCGACAGAATCGTCTCTTCCATGTGACAGGAGGATAATAACAAACAAACACATTACCCAGGAGGTATATGCAAGAAGACAGCAAACTTTTGCGCAACATTTCCTTCAATAAACAAAGCTTTCGCCATTGTCCAGAAATACCTTGCGGGTACTGTGTTTGCTTGTTATTAGCCCCCTGTCGCATGGAAGGGACGATTCTGTCGACCAATCAACGGACGCCGTGTGTAGCTCAAACTTGCCGGGACCCTTTTAGGCGTCTCAGTACCCCAACGGAGGAGTACTGAGAGATGAGAATGGCCCAATACTGCTCAGTCCAGGTCACGCCCACTTTTGGCGGTGGAAACGTGACACGTGCAGCACCTTTGCAGACTGAACCGACCCCCACCCTGCTGTGGAAATGCACCAAAAATACTCTTCTCTACTTAAGACTATGGCCCTTGTAAGCTGTTCCGCCAATAGGGCCCTTAAATCTGCCCTTTACCAACAAAGATCCTTGATCTATCCAACCTTTTAATAAGCAGTAGCTAAGGTACCTCAGGTACATTGTGCATTTAACCTTTTTACCAGGTTGTGTACCACTCCTGGAGGCTTTTAATAAGCTTTTCCCTCACAGACTTCACAAAACTTCTTGGTGGTAGGAAACAGCCCAGGTCTGGATAATTCCAAACTCGCAGCACTTTTAAAATGAGAAACATTATCAGCTTTTAACTATTCTGGCTGCCCTGCGGTTGTCATTAAATTGGCCAGGGCTGAGGCAACTTACCCATGCAAACTGAATAGATAAGGGAAAAAGATAAGAACTGCTGAGCGTTATTTGAGTTTTATGTAAATATTTTTTATTTACTAGATTACAGATGCAGGGATCATTGGACTTGTGAAAGGACTGTGCTCCAATAACTTGTGCGTAAGTAAACATTTGCTTGTAAGTACTTACATAATTTTTTGTCACGGCAATGTACAAATAAATGACGCATGTTGTAGGAACTACAGGTGGCCGGATGTCCAAGCCTGACGGATGAGACGGTGAGGGCTGTCTTCAGAAACTGTCCCAAACTCAGACGTTTTGTCTTCAATGACTGTCCTCACATCACGGGTACGTTTTCATCCACCTCTTCACCTGCAAATCCAAATCCCACAACTCGATGCCAATTGCGATGCTGATTGACATAACAAAGGAGACTTTTTAAATGGGAAAATTTATATTTTCACATTCCGTTTCCACCAATGGTGAAAAACACAAGACAAATGGCCCATTTAACAGCAGTATGCAGTATGCAGCATGTCATTGGGGTTATCAAGTGGGCACCCTCTTTCACAGATGTCTCGTTAAGTTAGGCCCATGACACCTCCTGAGGGCTTATTCTCTAGTAGTTTTGACAAACGATTGATGTTCCACCACATCTTTGTAAATGTTCTATGTGTTCTCTAGCCTTCAATAGCCTTTTCAACTCTTCACAGCCAAGGGGATTACCCTAGGGGAGGACCTCTTTGGCCCCAGACAGATGTTGTAAATGTTTTTAGTTTAGAACACAAAGTCATTAAATGCTTGTTAAGAAATGTATTTTCTGTAAAAAATATATATATTTATATTACTTCAGATATACAATAACCATTATTAATTGGCTCTTCCCTATTCAGGTCAGATTTGGTTACCACTGGACGACATTGGTCAACGCAACATTCAAAATCTGACTTGGACTGTGTATTAGAAACACTAGTATTACCCTAATACAGAAAATATAGTGGTGTTGAAAGTTTCCATGTGTTTTATTTGAGATGTTACACTTTATATTGAAACATTGCACTAATATGGACTGTTTTCTTTGCTACGGATCAAATATTGTTCATATTAATAAGTATAACACTATAAGTATAGTGATGAAAGAGGCTGTGGATACAGTTCAGTGTGGCTACCTCCTGCTGCTTTTTCAAAACTGCAGTGGGATATTGTTAAGTTTAATAATTTAATAAAAATATATTGATATTAAAGAAACATTGTATTTTGTTATAAATCATAGTATGGGAATTATGAGAATGAAAACACCTTTCACAAATTAAAAACACTCACATTCTGATGTTTGCATGTATTAAGTATACAAATCCTAAATTGACGAGAATTTAGGATGATAGTGCCAAACGTTACTACATGTCAGTCCATAGTTCTCCATTTGCACTGATTTAGGGAGCTCAAACTCAGCTGTTTGCTGTAGGAGTCTTTTAATGCCGTGCTCCTCAAAAGAGGGTCTCCCGGGGTCTCCTATAAGAACGGTGGTTCCGTGGATGTTTATGCAGCTGTCCAACCACCGGTGAAGTCTATCAGCGAGGGCCTCTTCGTAGAACATGTCTCCCAACAGAATGAGGTCATAGTGCTTGGGTTGTGAGCCAATCATGTTGTCAGTCAAACATTCAACTGGCCCAATACCATTTAGTTCACAGTTTATGATGGTGGCAATGGCAGAAACTTGAAAAAGAAAAAAAGAAAAAGTCAGCATTGGCTATTATTGATTGAATTTTATTACTAACATGTAAAAGAAAAACTAATTGTCATACTGAAAATCATGTTAAAAATAGAAAGCATAATAAGATACATAAATGACAAACACTTGCCGATTAGAATTACCGGTTCGAAAAGGGATTGGGAAAAAGTTTTGACTTTCACTATTTATAGGCTCATTGTTTGAATGCCTTACCATTGTCAATGTCATTAGCTACTACGTGAGAAGCTCCACAAAGGCTTGCAGCAATGGCTGAAGCTCCACAGCCACTTCCCAGATCCAGTACCCGCTTGCCTTCAGCAACTCCAGGGTTATTCAGCAAATATCTGTAAGTCGACAATCCAACATATTACGAGAGACAGCGACCATCAATAGACCATATATACGCCAGTGTTACTGATATATTTTATCCTAATGCAAACGCAACAATACTATGTTGTAGTCAAATTCATACCTAGCAAGAGCTTGTCCCCCGGGCCAATATATCGCCCAGTAGGGTTCTGGGAGAGGCCACAGTTCTGGGTTAGCATGCCAGAATCTGCAGTTCGGCGTTAATAACCTCAACCTGATCTCTGGTGTCAAGGTGTCCTCTCCAACAATCTCTGTATTCTCCACGATAAACCTCCCGATGTCACCCGAGACCAAACTACTTGAAAATCGTTGTTTATTACGGCAGCAGGACACTTTTTCTGCTATTTTTGTGGTTTGCAGCATTCCACAAAGGTTTATGATATGATATAACTTCATTTTATATTAACGTACTAAACAACGAAGGCCAAATATTTACACATTAGAAAATATAGTGCAGCAAACACTGTTGAAAAAAGCCCACAGGTCACACATGAAACAAGCCTGCTGAGACACACGGATGGTAATACAATCGGACATGGACTCCGACAGCCATAGGCCTCCCCGTTCTGGAGGCACGCTGATGGTTCCGAGATGAAAGGTTCCTAGATGAAAAGTGTCGTCCGCCTTTCCCTGGACAACGTTTCGACCTTATAGCTTTCATGACATTTTGATACACTGAATCCTTTTTTTTCGGAAAATACGTTATATATTCTAAGAAATCTTCTAAAACGTTATTTCGTATAGGCCTTTGCTTTAATTGTTAATTTAAAAAAAATCTCTGCAAGTGGACAGTTAATATAACAGCCCATAGCCATATGTTCCATATATTTGCTCATAATGTAACAGTTCAGGAACATAGTTCATGCGAATCATAATTTTCTACATAAGTCACTTTCATGTTTTCTCTGAGAAATGCAATATTTAATTAATATTTTAACAAATCATGCTTTCCCAATAATGCCCTCTGGAAGCTGGCGTAAAATCTATGGTCCAATATACAAAGAGCTTTGTCAAGATTCTAACAAAGCCTGAATATTTATTCAAGCCTCTAAGATGAACACAATGAAATATAAACTAGGTCTGCTTCCATGACTCTTTGACTTCTATGTTTTGATTGAGCCAACATGTTGGGAGAAATAATATCATTTCCTTTTCTTGCCAGTGGCCAAATGCTTTGCACTTCAAAGACCAATTTTAAGTTCTGGTACCAAAAGTGTGATGCGTCTGATCTCAGAGATTACAGTGCGAATAAAAGCCATGTCCTTGATCTTCTATTGCATTGGTAAATACCTGGGAGTCCACATCACAGAGGATCTGATATGGTCAACACACATTGACACACTGGGGAGAGGCAAGGCAGCGCCTATTCCACCCCAGGCAGCTGACGAGTCTCCCTGGGGACCCCCAGATCCTTCTACTCTGGAGCTGTGGAGATCATCCTGACATGCAACATCGCTGCCTAGTTTGGCAATAGTACTGCCCTGGACAGGAGGGCTCTGCAGAGAGTATGGGAGAAATTTACATTTAATGATAATATGTGATTATTATTATGCCCATACTTTATATGAATATAATAAGTGTGGAGAAAAGATTGAGCAGACATGTCACTGCTCTCCTCTAAGTACGACCTGGATTAACGCTAGTATGACTGCTGACCTTATTATGCCTCATTATGCCGCCAGTAGCCTATGTCGGCCAAGAACCGAGGTGAACTAAGGAATGAACTACGTTCAACCCCAAGATTGACATTCATTGCTGACGTGATTCATATGTGGTGATACACAGGGAGTTGACCGAGAGGTGGACTAGGGGTAACCTGATTAGAACTAGTTCGGAAAGAAAGAACTACTGTGTGTGGGGAAGATCTCCATATACATGTAAGGGAACAGATGTATGGGTAATGAATGAATGACATATGGATGATGTATGGACAGAATGGATAAGGAGGAGCCCGGGAGCGGCTCTCCAGTTCTTTGTCAAACCAACTCTGCTTTGGCCTTACTTGCTTGCAAGTAATAATAAAGTCTTTGTCTTTCATGCGCCTGTAGGTTCATGAAGGATTCCCCTCCCCCCAATAACAGCCAGTTTCATGTGTTGCTATCTGGCTCTCCTGATAGGCCATCAGGACTGTAAACACTGATCTCAACAGGGCCCCCAAACAAGTCACACATGCTGTCCAACTCATGCACACACGCAGACATATAGATATAACATGACTATCTCAATTATCATTATTTGTATTCTATTTTCTGTGCCGAATACCTCTGTTAATTGTTTTTTGCACATTTTTTAATTTGAAACTTTTACAGATTTGTTATTCTAGGCTAATTGTTATTTTATTTCTTATTTTTATTCTATTTGTCACCTTTTAATATTTAATATTTTGAATGTTGCATCTTCTTGGTCTGCAACAGGAGCCCATAGATAAGACCTGAGAGAACAGGAATTATGTTGAAATGTAAGTCATACCTAATTGTAGGTCATACCGCAATGTCAAATCATTTTCGATGAAGATTCATACTATAGGCCTACAACTTCATCATCACACTGGTGTACAGTTACAAGATTCTATTAGATGTGTAGTTGACCTATTCACAACTTAATTTTAAGGCCCTGTCCACTTACTGCTTACACATGACAATTTACACACACCAATTTATAGTGTGTGAGCTATAACATAACTCCATTGTTTAATTTCCCTTCCGACCTGGCGCAAATTGTTTTCCTAACAAGCCCTCTGAGCAGATTCCTTTCATCCATTGGCGTTTTCTTATTTTTCCTTGTCATCTGATAGATACCTTTGGGAATGGTGACATATACAACTCAACTTGGGACTGTGAGGCCCTTTGAAAAGGTTATTCTAGTGAAAAGCTATACAATTAAATATAAAGCCTTATTGTTTGCAATCATTTTTCAGTCTAGCAGTTTTAGCAGTTATACCTTTTAATACCATGTCCGCCAAACTAAATTTGGCCCTACTAGTGGCTTTGCAGTTATGTGCTTATGTCTGGTGCTTCTCAGTTGCACACATTTCCACTGTCTGTGTTATATCAACCATTATCCGATTATCTATCACTGCTTCCCCATTGACAAAGATAGCCATCTTACTTCCAAATTAGGCTTATCATTGGGGCTGATTTCTAGCACTGTAATAGGGTTAGGGTTAGCTCATTGTGGCCTTCTCAGTTCGGAAATACTTCCAATTGTTTTCCCAGAATAAGCCCTTTTGGAAATATGGGATGTACCACAGCAGCAGTTTTTATCCCAAGGGTTAGAAAAGTGGTCAAATGTTCTACACTCTATATTGAGTCTAACATCATATGTCCAAATTGAGCACATAAAGTTAAGACAAATGTTTGAAGGTGGACTCGACATTGGTTTTGTTGAGAAAGGGTTCAACCCAATCCATGCCGTATTTGTTTAATGTCTGTGGACGACAAGCTCCGGACCTGTGATCACCTCCAGTCTGACTCTGCCGTTTGCCCACCTGTGGAGGGAAGGTGCTATGAGATGGGCCATTAGTGAGCTTTGACATAAAAATAATGGTCGCTGCTCCTGGAGACACGCAAATATAATGCAAACCACTCCGCTCTGGCACTTATCTGAGACACAGACAACTTTGCATATGTAAATTCAATCGCAGGATGTCCAACAGACTTCTTACCCTAATGGATCTTCGCACTTTTAATTCTAATCACGATCAGGCCAAATAGAAATCTGATAAATCCAGAAGAAAAATGTGTGCACATAAACATTATTTGATTTATATATATATATATATATATGAGCCGTTGGTACAACATATTTTACAAAAAAAACTAAAAATCAAGCTTTATTAAAAACATTTTCAGTATAAGAAAGAAAAGCTTGAGGTCTCCCCCGACCCCCCCCCCCCCCCCCCCCAAACCCCCACAAAAAAAAAAACAGAAGGTGTGGAAAAAAAAAAATAAAAAAAACAAAACACAAAAAAAAATAAGAAAAACCACACCAAACAAAAAAAAAAGATAAAAATAACAACAAAAAA
>JAOPUA010000169.1:12913479-12923500 GCA_027122455.1 Trisopterus luscus | reverse complement strand
AAACGGTGGAAGAAAAGTTAAAATGTATTATTTATTCAAGACATTCATTCATTTTTGATTGGACATTGTCGCTATTAAATAATCAAATAATCTCCCCAAATTCATGTAATTCACATCGGGAAAACTAGTTTTGTTGTTTCAATGAAAAGATTCACCCTAATGATGCCTTTTTTTGGCTTCTTTTTCCAATATTTGACAGATGACAGACATGACAGATATCTATCAGTGTCAGACATCCATACTGTAATTATGCATGTCCAGATTCAACTTAGACATTCCATGATAGAAAAAAATGGAGCAGATGTATCCGCTGCCTGGAAGGCAGGTCACACTGAGGACATGTCTTAGTATATATTTTTAAAATTCTGGCAGTTGAGATTTTCTTTTGGCCATCTGAATTAATTTTGGCTGGAATCAAATAACTGTCCACGTGCATGTAGGTCCATATCCAATCCTGAAAATTCCAGTTTTATTTGTCCATTGACGATGTGATGTTATATTGAAAATATTTACCATTTTGTTACCTTTTTCTCAATATTTTTGATAATGACTGACCTGAAAGATCACGGTCAAGTTCACATCATGTAAATCATACCATTTCCTCATAAACATTCAGTTTACACATTTAATGACATCCTAATCATGTGAAATATTATGGTACATATATCTGCAATATTATGGTACATTATTAAATTGAACTCTGTTTTTTATTAATCCATACAAGTTATTTATCAAACACAATTTGCAATTTTACATAATTTGTAATTTGAGTTTATTGTTTTTTGCCAATATTTGACAGGTCACACAGATGAAAGATATCCTAACCGCCCCATCAGTTATACATCACCATGTCCACATGTACAAATTCCATGATTGACAGCATCATATCAATCTGGAGAAAAAACATATTTATTCAGTTGTTTGCCATTTGCAACCTCCCTGCTAGATTCCACTACATCCATACACACTACAGCTTTAAGACATCTCAACCTTGATGTCACGTGTTTGTGTAGCAATATTGCAATAGTGCAAATTGTAGACTTATGATTATTGATGGATGTGCTGTGGCAGTTGTTTGTATTTGCAAAAGCAACCTTGTTTTCTACCCTGCAAAAGCAACCCTGTTTTCTACCCTGCAAAAGCAACCCTGTTTTCTTGTTAACTCTAGTCCCTAATGAGGTAGCACCCTCAAGAGAGATGTAAATGTCTCCTTTCTTGTCCTTGATCGATTAAAGGCAGAAACACTAAGTTGCGAACCGATTTGCGCACTCCACTGGCCAACGAATGAGTCAGTCTGCCTGAAAGAAAGACAGGAGATGGTATAATGCTTCTGATAAGCTAGACTGAGGGTCATATAGACAATCACTTTCACATTACTATATTTTCCCTCTTAACAGACATTGTAAAATGTCTGGGTATTGTTAGGCTCACCACATCATGCATAATGCATTTCAGGAGATACAGGCTCATCGATTTAGTAAACCGAGCTCCCTTTGGATCACAAGGAGACTTCTTAAACATATCTTATTCATCTTCCTGCCCGGGTGTGTGTGGGCTGCTGAGGCCAGGCAGAGGGTACGGTGAACCAATAATGCATTCCATAAAATGTGAAGCAGCAAGTGTTCTGCTTTACATCATGTCTTTTCACCTGCAGAGCGGCACAGGACGAGAGTCAAGGAGAGAGAACAACACAGCCCCGGAGAGGACAAGCCCTCAGCCACACCGGGTCCTCCCTGTGCGTTGCTACAGAGACTGAAGTGGCCCCCTGCAATTTTTACAGGTGTGCATATGCTCGCGGGCAGGTGCACGCGTGTGTGTGTTCCGACTGCGAGTGTCTAGCCAGACAAGGGAGAGGCAGCGTTCTCCCCGGCCCAGAGGGGGTGGTTGTGTGTGTCCCGTGGCTCCCGGATGCAGAACCTCTTCGAACAGAACTTAGACATGGCCACCGCTCTTCTGGCTGGGGAGAAACTGAAGGAGCTCATCATGCCCGGCTCCTCTCAGGATGAGAAGGGCGGGGCTCTGGCGGGCTTGATGGTCCAGCTCAAACTGGAGTTGCCGTTCGATCGTGTCGTCACCATAGGGACTGTCATCATCCCCATCCTGCTCGTCACCCTCGTATTTACCCGCAACTTTGCTGGTAAGTATTGTAGCCACTAGAGGGCGATCTTCTCTCGAGTGGCCTGGCACTACATGGACCGCATATGTCCTAGTACTGCACAAATGTTCTTCTTTTCATACGCAGTACCATGCTCACTATCTCGTTTTTTTTCTTTCTTCAAAGCCACAGCCAAAATTCAATTCATTATTCATTCATAGCATATCCACACTCATTTGCATCAAATGTGAAACTCAATCCTATCAAACCTGCAGTACCTGCCTCTAACCATTTTAACTTTATCCCTCAATTTAAGCAACTCCAAAATATTAGTACCCTTAGAGGGAAAATGTGACTGTGTGGCTATCTATCTGGACTGGATGGGAGGGTTAATTTTGCTGAGTCATGCTGTCTGCATAGCAGCACTGACATGCTGGAGGCTTGCAGATACCCACGATAATGACTTCACTATTATAAACATCGAACGTCCCTGGTTTCAAAGACAATACAGCCCTTGGTTTGTGGAGATGTATGAATACTAGTGATCTCTTCTCACGTTAAAACAAATCAGAATTGGAATTGTTCTTAAACTGGAAGCATAAAACTGATCTGATTTGTTCCTTCTACCCAGGCATCTTATGAAATCCACATTGGCTTTTCTGAAACAATAACCTGCATATTTCTTTTCCACTCTCAGAGGAGTCCATATACTGTTACACACCACACAACTTCACCAGAGACCAGGCACTGTATGCAAGAGGCTACTGCTGGACAGAGCTGCTGGATGCTATACCTGGCCTGGAGGCTAACGTCCGGCCATCGCTGTTTCAACACAAGTTTTTGCCCTATGCTCTGCTGGCCTTCGCTGGCATCATGTACATTCCTGCACTGGGATGGGAGTTCCTAGCCTCCACGCGGCTCACATCTGAGCTCAACTTTCTACTTCACGAGATAGACAACTGTTACCACAGAGCGGCCGAGGGGCGGGCCCCGAAGATTGAGAAGCAGATCCAATCCAAGGGGCCCGGCATCACGGAGCGGGAGCGGAGGGAGATCATAGAGAACGCAGAGAAAGAGAAGAGTCCGGAGCAGAACCTGTTTGAGAAGTACCTGGAGAGACGAGGCCAGAGTAACTTCCTGGCTAAGATCTACCTGGCCCGCCACCTGGCGATCATCTGCCTCAGTTCCATACCCATCTCCTACTTGAGCATCTACTATGCTCGCCAACGGCAGAACGAGTTCACCTGTGCTCTGGGTGGGCCCCCAGACACCAGCAGTTACCAGGAGTTAAAGCTCAGTGTCAACTGCAAGCTGCCCTCGGTGCAGCTGCAGCGCATCATGGCGGCCGTGGACATTTCCCTGCTCTGCACCATGAACCTCATCATCCTCATTAATCTGCTGCATCTGTTCGTGGTGCGGAAATCCAACTTTGTTTTCGACAAGCTGCACAAAGTAGGCATCAAAACGCGCCGCCGTTGGCAAAAGTCTCAGTTCTGTGACATCAACATCCTGGCGATGTTCTGCAACGAGAACCGGGACCACATTAAGTCCCTCAACCGCCTGGACTTTATCACCAACGAGAGCGACCTCATGTATGACAATGTAGTGAGGCAGCTGCTGGCGGCCTTGGCCCAGTCTAACCACGACGCCACGCCCACTGTCAGGGACTCTGGCATACAGACCATCGACCCCAACATGGACCCTTCCATCCTAGGGATGGGTGAGCTGGGCGAGCCGATGGTGATCAAACGCCCCCGCAAGAAGATCAAATGGATCCCCTCATCCAATCCTCTTCCTGCATCGTTCAAAGTAAGGCGTTCACAAACTGTGTTTATGCTGGGAAGGATTAAGATAAATTAGGTTACTTATCAGAGAAGTAATTAGACATGTGTTTCTCCTACTCTCAAGTATTGTCTGTCTAATGGGGATGCTAGGCTGGGGGTAATAGAAATATAACCAAAATATACACGGTCCCTTTGCACTTAAGTAGCCCCAAACTGCGTCGCCTATTCTGAAATCCGTTAACTTTAAACGTCAGTGGTAGACACTTACTGTGTGGGTGCACAGCATAAAATATTTTATCAACTTTTATTCAGATGACTCAGCAGGGGGTGTTCAGTAAAAGAGGCCCTGCGGGAAATTGAGCCTCGGAACGAGTTGTGTGCGAGGGCTGTTTAAAGGGAAGATGGAGAGCCTGGTGTTTAGAGAGCTGTGCTTTGATCATTGTTGTAAGTTTGAATTGCGCATTTGGAACTGAGCTGATGATCCTAGGCGATATGGATGAAAGACATAAGACGATATAACTTGATCATATTGATTGATATAGATAACTATTGATCATTCGAATGACCTAAAAAGACTAGGAATTACCATGTTTGGTTTAAACACTTCTGTTGAACACTTAATATGACCTTCCTCTGTTCTTCATTGTTAAATACTCCAATGTTGATACAACAATGAAAAATACTCAAATATTGTAAATAAGTGTGGAACCGTGTTTTGAGTAACAAACCCAGCTGCTTGATTTGGTGGTCCAGTCTCTTATCGATATATATTGAACATGTTTTATATTGCTATTGATCAAAAAGTCTATCACGATACAATCATTTATTGTTTTATTGCCCAGGCCTAAGCTGATCTCTGTATTCCTTGTGAAGGAACCCACGACTCTGACCCGTATGGAGAACAACGGCAAGCCTGATAAACCCAAGCCCCTCAGGCGGAAAACGGTGGCGGACAACTTTGTTGCCACGCGTGTAGACAGCAAGAGCACACAGTACCCTGCGACTAAAGGTATGCAGCACTTCAGACTGGGTAAAATTAGAATTATGACAATAGGCAATAATTCTGCAAATAAATTATTTGGTATTTTGCATTGAACACGCCTAATACCCGTTCATTTTCAGATTTAGGTGGGAAGCATAATCGCAATTTCTCTCTGGACGTGCATCCCTACATGCTGACCATCCGTAAGCCCAAGGTGGAGACTGTCACGGTCACTACAGCGGCACTGTCCTCGGAACACCCTCTGGATTCTGTGTTCATTGAAGGCACACACACTATCGTCCACGTGTCCACTGCAATTACAGGTACCCATTTCCTTGTTTCGGGACCAAATGCAAAATGTATCTGTGTTGTCCTCGTCTTGCAGATTGAACAGTGCAGCTTGTCAATCCTGCTGAGTGTTTGGATCTGAAACGTATGCTTACTCTGTCTTCACAGAGAAGAAGGAGCACACTCCTGAGGCGACCATCACTGCCTTTTCCACAGAGACCCTGCCCATCACCACCTACGTGAACGGCATCAGCCCCAACCCGCCCTCCAGCGAGGACGCCCTCAGCCCGAAGCCTTCGCCTCCCCTCAACGAGCCGTTCACAGGGCCCACACATCCAGAGAGCCAGGCTCTGCCTTCCCTGACCAGAGCACCTACCCACCAGCTGCTGAGCATGCACCACACTCTGTTTGAGGCGGCGGGCGAGGAGCAAGGGAGCGGCAGCGACAGGCTCGCCTCCAGGTCCGGTGAGCTCATTGCCGCAGGAGAATGTTGAAGAGAAAAAGAGCCATGATCACCCTGCTGTCCGTTGAAGGCACAATATTCCCACGGTACACGGCCCCCCCCCCCCCAACCCAACCCCCCTTCTCTCATCTGATCTCTGACTGCACATGCACAAAACACCCGACTCGTCTGGTGGTACGACGACGCGGTATGAGAAGCAAAACGTGGGCATTAAGGAACGATAGACTTGAATGACACACACACACACACACCAAAATCGCATCACTTGAAAGAATGGAGTTTGGTTTAGTGTCTAGCACACTTGTGTTGTGGCTGCAATGCATTTCTGCTGTGGGAAATGATTTCACCATGTCTCAGGATGATTGATGTGTGCAGCCAATCGCCCTCCAACAAAACCAGCAGTCATTTTACAGGGTGCAGCAGTGCATGATGGAGGCATTATATCTAAGAAGAATATTATGAGTCATATGGGGGGGACACATGGTAAACACAATTTAATAATGTGATGTGTGCAAAGAAGAACTGTAGAAGGAGTTCAGACTAAATGTATTTTTGGATGCCTCGCGCTTCAGTCCCTTTACCCCCGTAGCCAAGTAGACAGGTAGCTCATGCAACACACTTAGTGGGATTGCAGATCAAAATATGCAAAAGATCACAAATAATATGTGGCAATAATATATATACACTTACAGCAAAAGCTTCACAGCGCACTAGTAAGATGCATAGACACTGTACATGGCTCAGTGTGTGTAGTGTAGGCTACAAAAAAAAATCGCACATAGACTTCTAATGTAATCTCATCACCACACGTTAGAATCATGTAAGTTGTACTTCATCTGTACTTCATTTGAGAATTTGGCATCAACTGTTCTTCAAAAATACCAACATTTTAATATTATTCAAATGTACCACAACGGGTAGACTATTGTATATTTTGAAATCAGGCGAAGAGGCTTGTGTTTGAGCTAGAAGACTTACAACTCCAACATAATGAATGGAGCTGGACTCACTGGTAGAGAGTTGTTTTAATTGTAGTCTGCCGTCTTCTCGTGGGAGTGCTGTAATGTGAAGTAAATACAGTGATTGAAGATTAACAATTGTTTTTCACCCCACAGTTGTCACCACGATTGAGAATTGATTTATTCAGCATTTGATTGGGCATAATAATCTCTTAAAATCACATACTGCTGCAGATCCTGACTTCATCAGTAATTTCACTCAGTCACCCATTATAATGGCAAAGGGTTGAATAATAAAAATATATAGACCCAAAATAAATTAATGAAAGACCCTCACTATCCAGAACAACGAATGAATAGATAGTATTATTATTATATGAACATATCAAATATACACATGAGACACACAGACACTTGGTGTGTCCATGTGTGACACATGGAGTGTGTCACACATGGATTGTGTAGCGACGGGAGTGGTATGGTGTAGTTGCCTTTATAATAACGACCTGCCCAGCTGTGCTGGCAGGTACATAGGGCATAGGCAGGTAGGTTCAGAATGCAGGAATTTTACAACCTATGGGGAGTAAAATGACACTTACAATTTACACTAAATGTAATTTCATTAACAATAAATATTTGTTAAACATTTTCAAATGGCGATTGTTTTCATATGAATCCTTATTGCAACCATCTGAAGTGCACCCAAATGAACCACAAGTACCGGCATGCACCTCGCCACTGTCGTGTCTCTACGCGAGAGGTGAAGAGCAGCAGTAGACGAACGGAGTTCTGTAAGTTTCACATTGTTTAAGATAATATTCGCGATGAACTGTGAATTACGATTGACAGATCCCATTTGTAACAAATGAGTATCTTTCCCCGTGTTGTGACATGACTGCCAGGGGTGTAAGAGAGCTACCCAGTTCTTGTTGACTTCAAAGCTAGTAATAGCTTGCCATCTAGCTAGCCGAACAGGTGAGATTGAGGAAAAGTAAAGACCGACCTAGCCTCATGATAGTTTGCTCAGCAGCCTTCATATTTCATCTTGGCTGTATTACCCTTATGGGGATGGCTTGCCAACGTGTTGGTTATCCTGTCGTACTTTCTTGCCTCAACGACTAGGGTTAGAGTAAATTGTTAGTACTATTTGTATTGACAAGCTAAGGCTACAGTAACGCCGGCTACTTTTTGGTGTCATCCGAAGATCCGCGCTAATCTTTCCTCTCGTCGTCGCAGGTTCTTCTGACGTTAGCATCATGGACCAGGACAACACTTCAGAGGTGTGTATTTTCTCATAGGATAGTGCATGGCGTTAATTGGTTATTCTCAGGGGTTAAAATGTGTTGCGTTACATGGAAGTTGAGGATCTGGAGTGTCATACCAAGATGTAGTGTCATACCAAGTTAGTGTGGTAATGTTCCAGTCGTTGTCATTGAGTTACGTAATTACACAGTTGTCATGATCTTAAACGATGTCACCTCAAGCTTGTGTTTGCTAACGTAGTGGTTTTGCATCCTTTGTCGCAGGACGAGTCAGTTGGGCCATCGGAGGATCCGTCCGAGGACGAGATGCCTAGGCTGCCTCCGGGACTCTGTGAGCAACTTTTGAATTTCATGTGTTTTTTTTTTACTCTTAGAAAATGGACACACCTTTATACACACTCAAAGTGTCCCAATGAATTCGTTTGAACATGTACAGATGTGCTTGCTGTAATTTGGCATACCACAATGATGTCATTATTTTACCTGTTGGCCAATGAGCAGCCTCCGTGTATAAAGTGCATGCACGCAGACGTATGTAGACGTATACAGTATTATATCGGTCATATTAAACACTGTTGGCTAGTATGATAAACCTGTTCTATAATAAGAGCAGCCTTATCTCATCAGCTGGATACTTCTCAGCAATTGCTCCTATACGGTTATCTTTTTTTGACATCATTTCCCTGTGTGTCATGTCTTTCGTAGCCGAGGCAGAGGCAGCTGAGGCGCTGTGGAATGTCCGGGCCCAGCTGCGGCAGGCATCACCTGACCTACCTGAGACCGTTACCCGGCTCACCGCATCCGATGGCAGTCTGCTCTATCTTGTTGGAACTGCCCACTTCAGTGACAGCAGCAAGCAAGATGTGTCGAAGGTAGGATGACAAAAACCTTAAATCGAATACAGGGCCCATATCTTAATGGGGACTCCTTGTACTGGTTTTGTAGCTGCTTGTTTTTATGTTTTTTTTGTGGCAGAACAAGTCTGCGATAGTTTTCAAAAACATACACCATTTATCATTAGGGACATTTTGAAATGTGCCATGTATCTGGTTTAATTGCGTTTTAGTTGGTCCATTTTTTAGGGCAGTGTGGACACTGTAGACACACAGAGACTACTGGTGATTCCGTTATCCGTGTGATTCGGACGCAAATATCTGTTGAATATCCAATATCTTTTGTAAACAAACAAAAAAATGTTTTTCAAACTGCATAAACTGCTATTGATATGCGTGACAATTTGAACACACCACCACAGTTGTGCTATGCTGCTGGGAATTTAACTTTCAGTTTTGATGACGGGACATTACTGGCAGGTGGTTAAAAAGTTCCCGGCATCTGGTAAAAACTTGTCAAACGCTGGGAAACTCCACCTACACAGGCCAGTCACTAAACGTTGGTGAACAACCCTATTTAAATCTATATTCTTCCAACTATATTCTCCTTCGAAATGTTGTCATAATACATATCAACTTTATATAATGTAATATATATTGTAAGGTGTCATATAAATGACCACAAACCCATTTTTGAGTACATTTTTGCAACTGTACTGATTGTATATCCAAACACCAAAGATTGGATGATTTGTGCGATGTTAAAATTGTAAGAGTAATTGATTAAAAATTGTGTCTATCAAATTAGAGAATACTAAGCCAGTTTACATTGAAAAGGTTCTCGTTCTAACTCATTGACCTCCATTTCTCACAGTTGGCTTGCCCTCATTGTCTCACAACCATCCCCGTTATCCTCTCCTCCCCCTACCTTTGTTCAATCTCATGTCAAAAACCTCGGAACTTGTGTCCATCTCTGTGACTCCCTGTGACCCAGACGATCCGGGCGGTGCAGCCAGACGTGGTGGTGGTGGAACTGTGCCAGTATAGGGTGTCTATGCTGAAGATGGATGAAGTCACACTGCTGAAAGAGGCCAAGGATATCAACCTGGAAAAGGTCCAGCAAGCCATCAAACAGGTTTGTCCTCTTTTAGTAGTGAATGAAACTATGAAAATTGTCATATGGTAGGTTATTTAATGTATAATTATTTCAATAAACAAATAGCAGACTGAAAGCATAACTTATGGATGATGAAACACTTTTTATCCATTATATCAGTATTAATTAAGTGTGTGTGTGTGTGTGTGTGTGTGTGTGTGTGTGTGTGTGTGTGTGTGTGTGTGTGTGTGTGTGTGTG
>JAOPUA010000169.1:12898923-12911078 GCA_027122455.1 Trisopterus luscus | reverse complement strand
CCCCCCCCCCCCCCCCCATTCCCCCCACCCAACCTTCCGTCCCTCTTCTGAACATGCGGCACCGCCCTTAGAATATGAAAGCAATGCATCTGCCACCACTGGCCTTAACATTAAGAAGAGAGGCTGAAAGGACACGATGAACCGGCAGAAGCCAAGGAAGTGAGGGGAACCAGCACATACTTGTGTATTAATATATGTCCCCGGTTTGGCACAGCAGGGCCATACTGCCAAAGAAACCACTGTACTTTGTTTTCTTCTGTGTTCTTGTACTTTGAGCAACGGTACATTTTCTACATGCCGTTTAATCTCCTGCAGCATTCCTTCGATTGGCTAGGAATAGATGTAGTGGTACGATGGGAACTCGCTGTTCAACGGTTTCTTTCACAGCACCATTCTTTGTCTCGATGAGGTGCCGGTTTCAGGTGGTCAGTCTTGAGCCCTGTTTCCATTGACATGCATTTGACATGCGTTTCTAATACAATCACTTCCTTGTACTTTTCTGAATCTGGGCACTAAATGTTTTCTTTTTCTTAATTGGCCCTTTTAATTCCAAGCACTTTATAATCGAGTGATATTTATGTAGCCAGTAAATGTTTGCTGTAAAGAGTACATTATATATGTAAATAACCTATAATATGCATTAGTAATAGAATACAGCAAATATATGCATACCAGTCTTCTGGAGAAAATATCCTCAAGCCATTTGTTTTGAACTCTTTTTATACGTGGAGTATCTGCTGGTATCAGGCCACTGGCTGGAACATGCATCATACACTTATCAACTGGAATTGATTTACAAATATGTTTTCCCCAATTGTCCAAACGTATTCCGGACCTCTTTTTGGAATTGATATAATTAGATTTTATTTCCTAAAATGCATCATAATGCCTGCGACAATGTGCCACAACAAGTGCCTCTCATCGCAGATCTATAGGGCTCGTTTTGAGTGTCCTCTTGAGAAACTCGGTTAAAGGCTAAATGAATGGGTTATGCGTGTTACATTGACCTTTACCAAATCAAGCAAAGAGCATTGATGCAACTACAAACTTTTTATTTGTTTCTTTTTTTTTAAATATACAACTGATGTTGGCCTACACATATGTTCATACTTAGTTGACTTTGTTGAATGGCAATGGTACCTCACCAACTGCATTTGCGAAGCATACATCTCTACAGCTATAACCTGATGTAACTTTAGCTTCACTGTGCCTCAGGATAATGTGTTGACTTTGCATTTTTGTATTTGATTTCACCTTGAATGAGCATATTTTGACTGCTTAAGTTCTCTTGAAAGTAAACCATTGTTGGGATGTTGTAGTGACAGTATTGAAAAGGACGAGGGGTAGTATGGTGGTTCGGAGGTAAAAGCCTTACATCTCTTCTCTGCTGCTGCCTTTGGTCTGCATTTTACCTCCATCGTGGCTCTCAACATTAGCGTGGGCTATAACTTGTATAGCCAATTTTTACTGTATGAATCCTATTCCCTATTGGGTTGTCTCAATGGAAATGGGAAACGTTTACTTATTTTGGTCTTGTGATCCTGTGCACAACTTTTGCAACCAGAGGGATGAGTGTGTGCGTGTGTGTGTACAGTTTAGATGGTGATAGTAACAATGGCATGTTAGGAAAACCATGTAATGTTGGGAAACCACATAAGGTAAAAAGTACAGAAGATGTCCTTATGTTATGTAAAAGATAAACTGGGCATTCCCGGGGCTTTTATTATTGGGATGGACTCTCTTGACTGGGTAGCGCCAGCAGTGATTGTAGCATGGGGTATTGTACCCAATATTGTTTTTTTCTGTTTGTCAGGTAATAACACCAATGTATTTCTCCTTGATTACACCAGCCTTGGATAAACCTGATTAAGCAGCAGAAGTGTACTTTTTTATTCACTGTCAATTTAACATATCCTAAGCAGCATGCTGCAAAGTCAAGTATGACGTTCCTACTCACATATTTTGATTGAAGGAAATAAAACGTGAGAATGTAATTATTGTATTAACATTGCTTCCTCAAAGCCTGGTATATTATAAAATACAATTATAATCAACATTTTCTGCATTGGACCATATTGATGAGAAAAATAAACAGATGATTAATGTTAATATTATGTCGACGTAATGTGATACTTCCTACGTTACAAGTTAAAAACCCTTGGTTCGAGTTGTATAACAGCATTACAGACTGAGCCCCGTCTGTCCTTAGAAGACACTCCCATCCTGCTTGTGTCAGGGCTAATGGTTCCGCTCTGACGTTGGTTCCTAGTACGACAGATAATAATGCAGCACGAACTGATCTTTCACACACCCGCTAGTTGTTGCGCGATATAAGTCTTTGCCTGCTGTTGAACATAACTTTTCCAACCGATCTTATGGCCACGACTGGATGGCATTTTTAGGACTTCGTTTTCTAAAACCAAATATTCGCCGCGCTGTGGTTGTTGCCAGACTAATCGCCATGGACAGTATGGGTGTCTCGATGAGCCGATCGCCACTCGATCATCTTGAGTTTGACAATGTCGTACTCAGAAGGCTTCCACTGGATTCGTCGGAAGAACCCGGCGTGCGAATGGTAAAGGGAGCGTGCTTTTCCATAATGAAGCCGACACCTGTGACCAACCCGAGAATGGTAGCCGTCTCAAATAAGGCCCTATCGTTGCTCGGGCTCAACGGGGCAGAGGTCATGAGTGACCCCCTCGGCCCAGAATATCTGAGCGGCTCCAAAGTGATGCCTGGATCTGAGCCCGCTGCCCACTGCTACTGTGGACACCAGTTTGGGTCGTTTGCTGGGCAGCTAGGCGATGGGGCAGCTTGTTACTTGGGCGAAGTGAAAGCTCCCTCGGATCAGAGTGCCGAACTGCGTCATGAAAATCCAAGTGGCCGGTGGGAGATCCAGGTGAAGGGCGCTGGGAAGACCCCTTTTTCAAGGTTTGTCGTTTTTCTTTTTTAATTCAGATTTCATAAACACTGCCGCATGGCTAAAGTAAACAAAAATGTATACTTTTTGGTGTTGTTGCTTAAACCCCATATAGACAAGCTGATGGTCGTAAGGTGCTCCGCTCCAGTATACGGGAGTTTCTATGCAGCGAGGCCATCTTCGCCTTGGGTATCCCCACCACCAGAGCAGGCTCTGTGGTGACTTCTGACAGCAAGGTTATTCGAGACATAAACTACGATGGGAACGCGATTCACGAGAGATGCTCTATGGTTCTCCGCATTGCGCCCACCTTCCTCAGGTTCGTTAAACAGTCACTGCTGAAGCACTTGGTGTGTTCAAAGTGTTGTGGCTGGATTTAAATGAACGTATTTTGCATTGTCACATCATGTCATAAACGTCAACTATGTTCATGTATTTGTGTCTGGAGCAGGTAGTTATGCAGGACATTACACAAGTGTGTGTGTGTGTGTGTGTGTGTGTGTGTGTGTGTGTGTGTGTGTGTGTGTGTGAGCAGATTTGGGTCCTTCGAGATCTTCAAGCAGGCAGATGAGAACACCGGGCGCCAGGGTCCCAGCTACGGACACGACGAAATCAGAGGGCAGATGCTGGATTACGTCATTGAGACGTTCTATCCTGAGATCCAGCAGAACCACAGTGATCGGGTGGAGAGAAACGTGGCGTTCTTCAGAGAGGTATGCTCCTCACTGGATGCCCCGTTTTATAAACTTTCACAATACACCCAAACCACCCACCTATTTACTCAACTTATAGCATAAAAAATAGCTATTGGTTCTAAAGTGGATAAAGTTGAGAATTTAGGATGACTTGCAGCGATCCGATCCTCCTGAAAATTCATTGCATCATAATTGCTGAGTCATTCCCTGCTTGCTATTATCCAGCCACAATACTCACTCCTTCAATGGGACCACTGTGTCACCCAGTTACATAGTATATAATGTATGTGTATGACGGGTCACTCGCCACTATTTTCTTCTTTCCTCTATAGTAATCAGGCAGCTGTTACTGTTTATAAATGTACATGAACATGTTATTCACAGAGATCAACAGTAAAGGACGATACTGGTTTGCGGAATCAAACCATTGTTTACTTTAGTCTTTTGTAGTCTTTTGTCAAACGTTCACTTTAGTCTTTTGTAGTCAATGTGCGTCAGGCAGGAAGGCATTTGTCGACAACAAAAGAATGGATCGCATATAAATAAATATGAGTAATGAATACATTACTTAAAAAAATATATTTTCACAAACTGCAATGATACAATATTAACATTCAAATTATGGGCTTTTGACAAATTCCATTGGTAACTGATTTTTAAATAGAGCCAGGATGTGTGTATGTGTGTATGTGTGTATGTATACCCGTACGCATGTATGTGTGTAGAGAGTAAAAGATGGGGACATTGATTATTTCACTATCCAGCATTGCCTCACACCAACTAGGTAAACACGTATTGTGAAATCAACACTCAACAGACTGAATCAACCACTGCTCCATTGTCTGCAGCATGAAGATGCTCTGATGCTTAACTTTCATCTGCTGTGTTAATACTGACAGTACCGACTGAAAAACTATGGCCGGAAAACATAGCAAGCATAAGAGACATGGCGGTTGTCTGGGACATTAGCATTATATGTGAATGGGAAAATGAGGCATTCATTGTTTATAAACATACCAGTATTTATATATTTCACAAACTAGTCAGTAGCCTTCCCGATTGACTGCGAATAGGAACATGTAAGCTTAACCTGCTGCAGACTGCGCTGATAGGAATTGTCAACAATGCAGTCGGGAGCGCTCTCTGCTGGACAAACTATGGGATGACACCATTTCCTTCATATGGGTGCATATCGGCAAACATATACGCCGATACTGATCTAACTGTGATAGGTCAATATTGACAGATTTTAAAAACATACATCAGATACATCAGTCAGGCTCTTAACTTTAACACTCCGGCCCACCCACGGCTGCAGGTGGTTCTGCGTACTGCCCGCCTTGTGAGCCAGTGGCAGTGTGTCGGGTTCTGCCACGGGGTGCTGAACACGGACAACATGAGCATCCTGGGACTGACGCTGGACTACGGTCCGTACGGCTTCCTGGACAGGTCTGATATTTGATGTCCCATGGCTTCCGCTGTCACACAGTCGGCGTGGTTAGTGGATAGGGGTGTAAATTTGATACTCTATATTTTTTACATTATATTGATTAATATAATATCATTCAAATAAATCAACCAAAAAATTTATCATTTACCTTTTATTGAGAATACAGAAACAGTATTCTATACACACTGAAGTGCTTTCTGTGCAGGTCTAGTATGGCAATTAGCCTATTCACTGTAAAAAAATAATAATTACATTTTTTTGTTTATTTTAATAATCAATACTCTTGTGGACAAATCAATGCATCCAATCGTCAGCTGTATAATCGATTAATCAATACAAATCAATTTAATATTTACACCCCTAGTGGTGGAATAGCGGCCTATGTTATCCTCTACTAAGGGTCTGGTCTCATGCTTGTAATGAGCTTGTCTCATTAGTCAAAGTGTTTGTACAGTACAAATTGTTAATTCTCTACAGTTAGGTGATACAGATGGTTATATTTCAGGTGCCATAATTAATTGCTTGGTCTTTATAACTCAAGCACTAGCATCTTGTATAGTATAAGGTTATACACCAGTTATGGCTATAAGTATATGAGCACAGAGACACAATTATCTGCATTCATTAAGAAGTAGAATCCCTGATCCTCTTGATCTATTTCTTAATTATTCTGCACATGTCGTGAAAGGTCAATATCTTCTCTTCTTGCCAAGGTTCGATCCGGATTTCATCTGCAATGCCTCGGACAACTCTGGCCGCTACTCCTACCAGGCCCAGCCCGCCATATGCAGGTGGAACCTGGGGAAGCTGGCTGAGGCGTTGGCCCCGGAGCTGCCGGCGGGCCGTGCCAAGGCCGTCCTGGAGGAATACATGGACCTGTACAACGGCTTCTACCTGGGCACCATGAGGAAGAAGCTCGGCCTGCTGAGGAAGGAGGAGCCAGAGGACGAGACGCTGATCACTACACTCCTGCAGACCATGCAGAACACAGGTGAGCCAGTCAGGCGTGGCGTAGCACAGGTCAGGCCCTGTGGAACACAGGTCAGACCATGCCGAGATAGGGCTGCTCGATAATGGAAAAAAATCCCAATCACGATTAGTTTAGTCGATATTGAAATCCCGATTATTCAAACAATTATTTGTGAGTTTTAAAAGATTTATTCAGTATTTCTCTCAAAAAACACGTTGTAACTGAGAACTACAATTTCCCCATAAAAAAATACACAAATTGTTAAAACAGAAAATGTTGAACAAATATGTTTCCAGCTGTTCTGCAAAACGTTCTATAAAACATTTGATGAATAAAAAAACCAAAAACGTTTAAACTCCACTATATTAGTTTGGAGATTGTTTGACCCAAAAATCTAAATCACGATCACAATTAGATTAATTGCACAGCCCTACGCGGAACACAGTTCATACCATGCGTAACACAGGTACCATTGGGCATAACACAGAATACCGTGCCCCTTTTAAAATATCCTTCCCCTTAGAGCTAGTCAAACGCATCAAGTGTAATTTAGATGCAATCATTACTCTTCTACACAATTGCTTCTGCCCTCTCCATACAGGAGCTGACTTCACCAACACGTTCCGCTGCCTGGGTCAGATCCCCTGCCCCAGCGAGGGGGAGGAGGGCGTGGTCAAAGAGGACACAGACCTGCTGCTGGAGCAGTGCACCTCCCTTGAGGAGCTCCGGCTAGCCAACAAGCCAACCATGGAACCACGGTGAGCCACTAGGATTATATTAAAGCGTAATCCTAGTGTACAATCAGACTTTTCAAGAAGAATTTAGGGATTTTTCAACCTGAACCCTATTTCACAATCATTTGGGTCGATGAGACTTAAACAGCCCACAGCTTTTGAGATTGGTGCAGTACTGAGCCAGAACACTGCAGCCGTAATCCGCGAAACCGGCAATGTAATGTAATCCTTTTGAAGCCATAGAGCCCCCGTAAGTACTGTACAAGTGCTTGTTTCTGCTACTGACAGGATCCGATTAAATTCTAAAATTATGGAAAGGATCCCTACTGAGGAAGAATTTATTTTCTCTTCCCATTCGATTGATCCGGTCTGTTTTGTTCTTACGACAGCTCTCACTAATGTTTCAACCATTCTGAACTTGACTCTGGCGAGACTCCTCGTTGGGTGAGACTTTAGGTTTGACACAGGTCAGACAGGTTAGACACAGGGTAGATGCAGTAAACAAAAATACTGGGTCAAGTGAAAGGATAACAAAAAAAGTTGTATTTCTGTGTGGGGATCCTTTCCATAATGTTAGAATATAATCGGTCTGTCATTGGAAGAACAAGCACTTTTGGAGAACTACATTAATGGGGTGCTATAGCCCTAAAAGGATAACATTACAGCTTGTTTTTGCAGCCTAAAGCTACCAGGGTTCTTGCTCCCTACTGGACCAATTAAAAAATAAAAAAGAATTGCCCCCAATAGTCCCTTTTGAAACATGATCATATATCAAGCTTTTTAGATATACTACTACCTTATCACTCAATGTTGCTGTTATTAACATAAGGTAAAATAAGACCATTATTTGATAATTTTACAGGTATAAATAATAAAGTCAGTGAAATAAAAGCTGTATATGCAAAGAAAAATAATAGCCATTGCATTGCCAGCATCTGTGCTAACGTCTTACGCTGGTGGAGATGATGTGCACATGTTACCCCAGCACCTCTGACCTATTACCACTGGGTTTGTCAGAGAGCTGGCCATGCTGCTGTCCATGGCCCAGAGCAACCCAGCGCTGTTCCAGATGATCTCTGACAGGAAGACGATTGGCCGACAGCTGGAGAAGCTCAACAAGACGCAGGAGCTGGCGGAGATCAACCAGGAGGAGCTGAGGGGCCAGCAGGCCCAGGAATGGGGCGACTGGATCACCAGCTACAGGTAAAAGGGAACACGGCCGTTAAGTGTCACAGTTGTTCTGGTGCGTTGTGTATGTATTGTTTCGGGCCTAAAACAGTTTTAACAGATAACAGATCTAACCGTAGTTATTCGGAATCAATCATATACTTGACAATGTGTTTTGTAGAGCGTGTGGAGTGGTAGTTAAGTAAAGTGGTGTTTTAAACCAGAGAGGGAGAAGAGATAAGCACAAGAGCTAACACAAACAGGGTTTGTCGCAGGATGGGAAACAAAGGACACAATGTTGATAAGGAGGGGTAGACTAAGGGCTGGTTACTCCGCTGTCAGCATGAGTTGTCAGAAAAAATGGCCAGTTTCTGCTGTTTCCGTGGCTGTGGTCACCGAGGAGCCTTCTCGACCAACCTCAGTGTGCTATCGTTCACACAGGAAGCGCCTGGCCCGGGAGTTGGAGGGCCA
The DNA here is from genome assembly GCA_027122455.1 of Trisopterus luscus. Lineage (NCBI taxonomy): Eukaryota > Metazoa > Chordata > Actinopteri > Gadiformes > Gadidae > Trisopterus > Trisopterus luscus. The sequence continues at coordinate 12,902,671 of JAOPUA010000169.1, read as the reverse complement.
AAGTAATGTCCAGGAAGTCCTGAATGACAGATTGAGGGTGATGAATGGCACCAACCCTCGTGTGGTCCTCAGAAACTACATTGCCCAGAATGCAATTGAGGCTGCAGAGAATGGAGACTTCTCTGAGGTGAGTTTTTGAGGGGTTTTCTGACTGACCAGCATGTATGTATGCATGTATGTATGTATGTATAATAAACCAGTGCTTTGATGATTCACACATGGTCATTTGTATTGCAATCGATATTAACCGAGATCGAGATTAACCAATGACAGCCAAACATGACAAACATGGCATGTTTAAAACCAGGTTATCAAATCACATATCAATAGCCTTATTAAGCCTCTAACCAGGGTTAGAATAAAGCCCCTAGACAGAAAAGCTGCTGTGTTTTAGGGGTTAAAAGAGAAACTGCCTACATTGCTTGGTTAGGCTATCTTATTTCAGTCTGTTGTGCAATGTTATAATAATAATGTCAACATTGAATATATTTGGTTGGTTTCAGACAAACCTTCAAAAGCTGCCTTTTGTTTTGCTTCCAATCTCAGGCCACGTTTATACATAGCAGGGTATTTGGAGAAACTAATATTTCCCCCCCTCCGTTTTCAAAAATAACATTGTGCACGCAACATTGTTTTCAAAAAAGTTGTAATTTACATCAACCCTCATAAATCCGCCGTTGAGCGCCAATATAACTATGCCAAACCTATGGGCGGCAGTGTAGGGAGAAGGATAAAGCCATGCAAGCCAATCAGAATCCTCAGAATCAACAACAACAAATAACATGAGCAACTTCCTGTTCCTTTCAAAACAACCAATATGGCGCGAGGTTTGTAAACATAGGGCGCTCACATGATGTTAAGCATTTTCTGGTGCATAATATGACGCGTGAGAACCTAAACCCTGTTTCTCCCAGTTGACACGGCAACACATAACCAGTTTACATAACATTGACAATGTTTCCCACACAGTGCGAGTGAGTGCAGAGTGTCACACAATGTCCTTGATATCAGGAGCAAAACAAACAAGACAAATCTCTTTAGAAATCTCAAAGGGCTGTTCCTTTGCAAGCGAATTCCCGTCAAATTCGAATCACAACGGTGCACATCCATCTGTACAACCAAAGCATCAGTAGTTGCACAGTTGGGAGCTTGCATGTTTTCTCCCGCGGGACTCTTTCTGCACGATTTTTGGGTTGGTCCTATCCTATCCCATAAATACAAACAACACTGTCTACACCGAGGGCACGGTAATAAACAGTGTTTAATGTCTCACAAAGTGCATTTTGTCTCTAAACAATATGATCACGTCTTCACCAGTTTGCCTGTTCGTCCTTTCAGTTGCATATCGTTAACTGTGTTCCATTTGTAGGTCCAGCGGGTGCTGAAGGTTCTGGAAGATCCATTCGCGCCCCAGCTGAGTGTGGAGCAGCCTGCAAGTGTAGGTACTGAGCAAGCTGAGCCAGGCCCTGAAGGGGAGGTGTCGTTGTCATTGGCGGCGGCGGCGACCTCCAAGAAGGCCGTCCCCTACGACAGCAGGCCCCCAGCTTGGGCCGCCGGAATCTGTGTCTCTTGATCCTCGTAACTCCTTCCCGGACCAGCCTGCAGCTGGCTTACCTTGAGGGAGAGCTTACGGAGAGTTTATTAGGGCCCCACCTTCAGTGGTTTTCTTTGCACCAATTTCATACACACTACTGTGACCTATATAATACTCTCTCCAGGGCTTTTTTTCGGTAGCCAGTGTCGGGGAAGGAAAACGAGACGAGTGACCCTCCATTGACGAGCTAGTCTTCACCTGAGCATAGCTCGGTGGTTGGGCTGGTTGTAAATGAAGGCTCCGATATCCAGTCCTTCAGGGACCTATCTGAGTCTGATGAGCTCTGGAGCGTTGCCAAGACCCAAATACTGTTGTTTTTGTTGATGTTGTATGTGTGAATGGGAATGATTGTACCTGATTGGTTGAGCTGCAATTGCTAAACACGCACAAGATGTTTTTGTAATATGTGGAAGATATATAGATGTAGCTTTTTATAATTCATAAGTCATAGCATTTACTTAAGCACTCGATTTAACCTTATGCCACTCAGAAAAGCTTCATTGTCTTATATTTTCAGGGAATATTGATAAATTAGTCTGGTTGAGAAAGAATGTGATGATTGGTTGGTTTGTTTAATAAAAGTATGGGTAGTCATAACTATTATGTATCCCTCACCTGGGTTGTTTTAACTCTTACTAATAAATATAACCAAAGAATTAGTTATTTCTTTCAACTGTGTGGTTTGTCTCTCCACTGATATAAAAATGACTAAAATGCTATCCTTTCCTATCCTATGAGTCGTTCTTGCTGTCGGTCTGATTATGAAATTGCGTGTAATCGGCTTGTACATAATGCTTATTACTAATTTTGTAAAGCATGTTATTTGTTCTAGGCTTGGCAAACATAAGTGATGTCTCCGCTGTCTTCAGGCGTGTGGAATGTACCCTTGACGCACAGGTTCCAGCAAGTCCCAGGAAAAGAATGCTCCTGTAATGCCAAAGAGTGTGTAAAGGTAGGTATAGGCATATAGTGGTTATTTGACCAATCGTTTACAGAACATTTTATGTTGCACACCTGTAGGTCTCTACCTACATGGTCGCGGAGACGAACTTGCATGTGATAGTTATTTTTATATAAATATATATATATTTGCTACATCATTTAACTAGTCACTGGAGCTGACAAATTGCAAGTCCGCCTTACGCGAAATTCTATAGTGCAGAGCGTTTTTGTGACACGTTCTCCGGGAAATGTCTTCAAGATCTGCATGCAGCCTCGGGAGTGCCTTGTTTTTTTTAGTGACCTCAGGGTACGCCCTGCATTGTTGACGCCCAGCGCAATTATCAAGGGTGAAGACATAGGTGGGATAATGTGTCTGTAGGACCGAACAAACAAATCACCAAGCTAAAACGTACCTCTTATAATACAAAAAAGTATAATGTCTAGTCGGGTAAGACCTGGCTACTGCCGCCAAGACGTCAACAAGACCACATGGGAGGTACCGGAGCGTTACAGGGATTTGAAGCAGGTGGGAACAGGAGCGTACGGTACAGTATGGTAAGTAAAGTCGGACTAGTAGCTTAGTGTTGCAGGCAAATAGGAGACAAAGCTGTGATCCACCTCCTTATATGGTGGACGATTGTCAGACGGTTGATGGATGTCACAGCACAATACAAATCCAGCGTATGGCTTCCTCGAAAAGAAGCCGTAGCAACCGAATTACGTTCACTTTAGTAGACATGCTTGGCGTTACACTGAACGGCTCACACTTAATTTACTTCCTTGTCTGATCAGTAGGCTACTTCATCATAAATCTTTACTTTTCATTGATCCGTCTATGGGTGTCATTGACGGACATATTTTTATTGTTATCGCATTAACGTGTTCAGTTCGAATATGTTGTACGATTATATTTGTGCTTGTGACGCCTTATTTAAAATGTGCGCCGAGGAAAGGCTTAGCGCATAAGCGCGCCGTGCCTTTGTGTACCAAGCACTACGAGGTCCCCATTGTTGTTACTTATTAACCTTGTGGGCGGGGCCACGTCGTGTGGGCGTGGCCAGCGTTGTTATGCTGAATCCATACTAGCGCACTTGAATTTTCTGTAAGAATTCTAGGTGCTAGCAGAGGTCAAGTGTTAGTCTGGTTTTCACCATACTAAGCTCAATCTTTTAAGATTGAACATTAGTCTGGGGAAGCTGCGCTTTGTTTCTA
>JAOPUA010000169.1:12647692-12659459 GCA_027122455.1 Trisopterus luscus | reverse complement strand
TGTGTGTGTGTGTGTGTGTGTGTGTGTGTGTGTGTGTGTGTGTGTGTGTGTGTGTGTGTGTGTGTGTGTGTGTTGAGTGTAGGCTCACGCTGTCCAGCCGTGTTCAGATCCCCGCTGTAGTCCCTTCGCTCAAGCTGCGGGCACGTCCGCGAGACGCAGGCAGTGGCGTGTTTTCTGCAATAATTCCAGTACAAACAAGCGCTAATGAAATTTCCCGACATTTAATTGGGATACTTGGGTGGTGATGTCCTAAAGCGAGATGTCTCCCTCATCTGGCCACAGGTGGAGAGTGAACTGACACCCCGCGTGTTAAAGGGACATTAACCGCGCTTTGAAAGTCTCCGTTATTCCTTTTTTTTAGATACATTTTAAGAACTTTGAAGGGAAGCACATTTTAAAAGTGCGATCCTGCACGTTGTCCTTGTTTTGTGGAATGATAAATGTTAATTTACTATGCTACTACGTGTTTCAATTTGCTACATGTTACATACTGTTATTTACGAGACGCAGGCTATTACATGTGTGACCGTCGTGCAAACCACATAGGCTATTGAATGATATTTGATGTAGGCCTATTAGTAAGCCTACACTTTAAGTGATGCTGAAGATATAAGAGCGTATATTCATTTCCGAATGTCAATGTAGGCTACTGATCATTTAGTCAATCATAATTGAATCAACTGTAAAAAAAATAAAAAATAAAAGAAATCCACACATAAATGTAGCCTAATCGATGTAATGTAATAGTCGAAAGAACCTATAATATTCAAGGCAGTAATGACAGGTGCCAGAATTAGATTTCGATTTGCTGCAATTTATTATATTTCATTGTGAAATATATATATATGCCTATATATAGATCAGTAACATACAGCAAAGCACCAACAACTTTTAAAGATTTGTTTGATTTAAACTTGAATTTGAATAAATTGACTCTAGAGCCAGCATGCTCATAGTCCAAAAATCCCAAAGAAAATACTTAATAGTAAACTAATTGCTCACCTGATGCACTTGCGCATCAGAGACGAAGAGTTAATGTCAAACGATAAGCCACTTCGGATTCATGTTTGTAGTTGGATTTATAACATGGGTAAGGTGCAGTTTAACAAGTACACAAGGCGGCTAATCCAGAAGTCTGACACCAGGAGCCACGAGCGACTCGCTCTGGCCCTTGCACCTGTCCGGACAACAATACCCGCTTGGATCCTTCATCGCGCAGCACTTAAAATCCCCTCTAATCCCCGCATGTAGATTTTCTGTTGTGTTCCAGGCTATTACATCATTCACATTCTAGGTGTCTTTGAAATCCAAATGCTTCTCCTGTTCCAGTACGGGCCTTCACATCTTAACCCACATTAAGTCTACTGATTTGTGTCTCGACAACCCAATGCTACTAGGTTAAACATTGGCTAATCTGTCTCATGCTACCTGGATTTTCATATTGGAGAAATAATCCTGATGAGGGAGGAGGTGGGGCTAGGGGGGGGGGGGCAGTCACTTCAGGACAAGTTTCAAAGCTTCTTATCGGAGTTCGCAAAAAATACACTTGATAAAAAAGTGAAAAGATAGTCTTTTAACTTGGTAGCTGCATGTTTAATTAAAGCTACTTTGAAGCGTGAAGTTTATCTGTTTTTATGCTCCTTCCTTCGCATACCCATCATGTCGAACCCAAAACCCCTTCAACCCGAGTCAAGACTCTGACTCAGGTTTTAAGTCCAAAAATAAAATCTTGTCAAGCAAAAAGAAAGCACACAGGTTACCAAAATTTATTTATTTTCTTACTAACTTGAAAACAAGAAATATCTTTTCCATATATAAAGCTGTTCACATCAGTGGACAATACATTCAATCGACAAGGAATAATAACCAGTTATCACGTGATCCTGTGTAATAAAACCAAAAGAAAAACGATTAATCTTAAAGTTGCAAAGCTTTTGCCTCAATATTGCAGACAACATAAGGGATCAAACGAAAAGGGGTCTTAACACTGACTTGTCACAACACATGTTAAGGCTCTGCCACAGGAGCGACTACTTACCAGGACGAGCACTAAGGCAAGGGGGACAAGTGTTAAGTGCCATTTTATTGCAGAAGCAGGTGAGCTAAAACGAACAAACAAAAACATCTAAAATAACTGCCATATATGAGTTGCCGATTTAATGTTTCCCATTAAGAGTACTACACAAACCCCTACCCCCCACGGCCTGCCCCTGAGGAAAAACAAAGGGTGTTGAAGGGCAAAGTATGGATCACGACAACTTCCTCCCGACGCTTCACCTGTGCAGCCGCCCTGCTTTGAACTTTGAAACCCTCTTGGGGGGCTCCACAGGGGGGGCCGCGTCCGTGGTCCCCTCTTCCTGTTTCCTTTCCAGTATCGTTGGCAAAGCAGGTGGAGCGATGGTGAGATGAGGAACGGCTGTGGGCATGGGATCCTTCTCCACCACTGTGCCTGAAAAAGCCTAAAGACAACAACAACAAAAAAAACAACAACAACATCAAGTCGATAGTCGTTGCGAAAGCCCGGAGCAGTATTCTGCTCTCGGTTACAGGAACAGTTGAAAACACAAATCAGGATGCAGGTGAGTAAGCCGTAGCCAGGCACGGGTCAAACCTCGAAGCGACTCGGGGTGCGTGGAAGTGCGGTGGGGCTGTCCTCCTCCGTGTGGCCGTCGCTGGTGTCGCTGTGCGGCGCGTCGTCGTGGCCGACGCTGCGGCAGACCAGCCGCCGCTCGTCAAAGTCGGCGGCGCTGCTCTCGCTGGTGTCGCTGCACACGCTGTTCTCCCGGCTGCGTGACTTCAGGATGGACTTCCTCGGGATGGGCTCCCCGTTCTTTACATCCACAAACAGCCTTACAAAGAAAGGAAAAATAGAAATAAATCAACCAGCTGACCATCAGCAGCAGAGTAGCTATACCCTGCTTGGTCAGAAATAAGCCAGGAGCGGCCGAAGGTCTAGATGTACTCGTACATCGGCGGGCGCAGACAACCTGAAATAGATATGCTCACAGAGCATTTTGCTCCCTAAAAGCGGACAGATCATCTACCGCTCACTGACAGCAGTGTCCTGGTTATTTATCAGGGAATGCCACCATTCTATTGTTAAGTGTTTGAATGTAATCGGCAGGGGCGAGTTCCCGTACCTATAGATGTCTACAGGCGAGGTGATCTTGTGGAGCTCATGGTGGGAGTGGCCGTTGGTGCCGTTGTTCTTCTTCTTCCTCTTGGAGTGAGTGAGTGAGTGCTCTTTACGCTCGCTGAACTTCAGAGTGGTGTTCTTTCCGGTGCATATTCTCACCTAGGAGGGGTCGTGGTAAAGCAGATACACAGTGGTGGACGGAAGGAGAAGAAAAAGGTTCTTCCCCTAAATACTTGCTGTATACTCGTTATTTCTCGAAATGCAATTAATTAAAATAATGAAGACCGACCTTTTTTGGCTCGACCGTGTGAGAGAAATAGATGGTGGGCAAGCAATCCTCTTCTTCCTCCTGCTCGTCTTCATCCTTGGTCGTGTCGCCGGCGGGCGCCGCCTGGCTGAGGAGCTGACCGTTGGCAGGGCCGTTGGTGTCCCAGCTAGTCTTTGGACCGGGCTCCTTCTCTGGCTGGCTGCAGTCTGCCTCCTTCTCTTCTTCAGAGGAAGAGGAGGTGGTGTCCTCTCCATTGGTGTCCCCGGTGTCAGACAGTCTGCCCAACAACCAGAACCGGACAGATTATCCATCAATCAATATAATAGTGCATTATTATTATACTGTATATTGATATTGTATGTTAACAAAATAACCGCTACTGATAGAAAAGTAAAAGTGTGTGGCTTTTCTTATGAAAATGCCTTAAACTAATCAATGACATGAAGAAAGAGTCAATTTTTTTTTTATTCTGAATAATGAGCTGCATGAGCTTTCCCTTACAACTTGAGGGGAAACAAATTATAGTGCATCATAGCAGTAACCAACAGTCTTGGTTGAATCAAGTTCAAGAAACATTCTTTGTGTTTACATGCACGTCATAAGTCAGTCAGGCAACCAGAGTAACCCCCTTACACGAGAGAGCATGCATAGCTCGTTCAGATATATTTCGTATCCCCTTCGCAAACAATTTTTTTAAAAATATATTTTTGATCCCTCATTTCTAGCATGAAAGACATTATGGCAGGCACCAATCCGCTGCGTGTGTACCTGTCCTCTTCGTCCTGCTGCTCCTCCAGTTTCTCTAGCTGGTCCAGCCTGGCCCAGAGCTCCTTCTCAGAGAGTATCTTGCTGTATTCTTCATTGGCCTCTACTCCTTTGCCCTCCTCTTCCACCTCCTCCAAATCCAACACTGCATCCAACTTGGGCTTGGAGTTGGGTTTATGGGCTACCCTCTGCTTCCCTGTAAATGGTGAAAAATGATTCTTAAAATCCTACTCATATGTATGCATGCTCATGATGCTACTCAATTCTAGATCTGATCCAATATCCAATATGTGACCAAGGGCACCTCATTTGTAGCAGTGTAATATGCAAGTATTTCAGTCTTTCTATTTACATAAAGAAAAAGGAAAGGAATTTACCTTTGGTGACAACCGTTTCTATGCTGCGAACCTCTTCGCGGATGTCGACGTAGCTTCCTTTGTTCTAAAGAAAAGGCCGGTTAGTAGGTCAGTGCTTGGCTTTATATGTCATGTGGAATCTATTTAAGGTGGATATAAAAACCCACCGATAGTTGTTCGAGATCCTCTGTGAACCCAACTCTGGCTTCAAAATTCTTCCTAGTCTTGAGCAAGTCGTCGAGTTCACCCTTCACATCTGTGAAGGGTGTAAGCAAACACAAAAAAAACACGGGCATCAGAGCTTGCATTCAAATTTTCTGTTCTGTAAATCAAGTGGTCCAAATGCTAATGAAAAGAAAAAGATGAATATCTTTCTGCCCTTTAATTTACATTTTCATACTGTAGGGCAGATGTGGGCTTTGAATATTTCCTGCCAACATGCAACTCCGGATCATTACATCTTCACAACAATTAAGGCCTCTATTACTAATGGCAGTGGCACCCCTCCTGCCCCGTTTCTATGGCAATGGCGAGCCTCTCCAGTCAGTGTGTGGACTATGCACAGAGGAAAGGTCAAACACTGAAGGCCTGACAAGTCAGCCGAGCCCTGACACATCTCGGCCAGCTCTGTTTGATTTGCAGCACTTAGGTTTTAATAGTGGGGTGGGCAGGGTCAGAGAGAAAAAGGAGGAGAAGAAGAGAAGGGGGGGGGTGGGGGCCGTGGCAGCACATTCATGCTTCGCTTAACGCGCTAATAATGTTCATATTAAAAAATCCTTACTTAGGCTCATTTGACTTCATATGAGCTTTTGAAGCCCGGAATGATTGGCCGCCACGGGGAGCATTGTGTGCAGTACAGCAGCGCATTTATGAAATATGTTGCATGTTTTAGGAGCTGCCCATCCGTTTCCTATGTCTCTGGGCTCGGCTGCAACTACCAGCAGAAGCCATATAAAATGAAATGTATAATATATAATGACAAATAACATGGAATTCCCAAGGTGACAGACTTAAATCAACATAACCCATTTGATTGGTCTACTAAAACCATTCAGTGTGTTAAATTTAAAAAAAAAGGTATGTGCCGGAGAATGGCACCTGCTTCATAAAAGGTAAGTTAAAGTGTTCTAACAAACTGTATTTTTTGTTGTGTTTTAATAAATGGGGTTTTGAGTTTGCAACACATTCTGAAAGCTCCTCAGTGTCCACAATCCACACAAACCAATTCTTCCATAAATAAACATGCAAACACCCCCTTTGAGATGTCAGTGCCCTCTGCTGGTCAAGGAATGGCAGTATTGAGTAATATAACAATAAAACAAAACTTGAGCCCAATACAATTTGCACAGCTCTGAACAGCTCTCAATCATAAAAATACACTTGACTGATTGGATGCTTTGATTATTCTCAGCCTCACATGGAAATAGCTTTGGATGAAAGCATCTGCTTTATAAATGCGATTTCTTTATGCATTTGTCATATTGTATTCAATTGAATTCATATTGTGGCAGGCTAGACCCTGAATATTCCAAAAACAAACTCACATTTCACCCTGTGATCAACGATTCTCTGAGCCTGTTTGGCAGAGCATTTGGCAAACCAGTTGTCACCAAGCAACACCGTCACCTCATTGGTGTGGACCAGTTTCCCCGGCATGAATGCCAGAGGCCCAAAGGGAACCTGTAGTGGATAATAAAACACAGTTTTGAAAAAATCAACATCTACAAGAACAAACCTCTAATTACCATAATAAGGCATAGGGCATTAAATACATAGCTAGAGAATGATCATTTTCAAAAACAATGCAAAAATAATAGTGTGTCTGTGTGTACACTGTATGATCTTAATGGTTAGCCTAGTGATTGTCTAGTGATTGTTGTACTTGCACTTGGTTCTATGAACTATGAACATCCTCTCTGTACCGACAGCGATATATTGTTGCACTTCTTATGACAAATGTACATATTGTAAGTCGCTTCGGATAAAAGCGTCTGCTAAATGACCTAAATGTAAATGTTAATGTAGAGTGTTTATTTTTCTATGTATCAGAGATGATTACCCTTACCATGACATCATAGGACAGGTGGTCTGGAAGGGTACGCAGTCGGTCGTCCAGGGCCGCATAATCCCCCGAAACCTTCTTCCTGTTGGGACATTGTGAGGAGTTTTGTGCTATTATTTGTGATAGAAAAAAACTAAAGCAGGCATCATTACACATTTTTGTTCTTAACTTGTTTAATGTTGAAGTCCTTCAAGGACTTTTGCAAAGTTTCTCATTTGATGCGTACATTTATTTAGAAATGTATTTAGTAAAAAAGAACCATTGATAATGGTTTGGTAACTAAGGACAGCAGTTTGCAAGTTGATGCCAGTGCTCTGACCAACTGAGTTATCAGCTCCGGACGGGCTACCTAAGCTAATGAGCATGCTCACGCTGCATTTCTAGCTACCTAGACTCAACCTACATGTCAAAAACGAACCATTCTAATCTATCAGCTACATTAAGAGTAGGTTAAACAATTTAACGTAGCAGCCTGTTCTTAATCCATCTACTTATATTTGTTGTGAAAATCTAGATAATTAATGGAGAGTATTGGACAAAGAGTTATTAAGGCTACTGTGAGCCATACCATGCTTGCAAGTATTTTATTTTAAAGAAGCTATTGATTAGGCTTTAAATTATCCTAGAAAAATCTGTCCAAATGTTAAAGAATATGACAAAACATGCTGGATTACTTGCAAGATAGCACATTGCGAGAATCCAGCTCAGTTGAACAGTCTAGTCTGTCAGTTGAATCAACTGGTAGCCTATCCTGTGTGGGGAGCTGTTTGTTCGACCACAGGACTTTGCAGGGAAATTCAACCCAAAGGTCAGAATGTGACAAAAGCAAAAATGTCTGTTGAGAACCATCTTCTTAAGCGGTCTGAGGGAATGCATTCACTTCAGTATAGCTTTGTATATGATAAATATCAGCTAACACACATAGACACTTTATTCTTCTCTTGCATGTGGAAAAGGACTCACCAGTGCAGAATTTGCTCATCACAGCCTTTCACAACCTGTTGATGGAAAATATTTTAATCAATCTGTCTTAATCAGTAGTACACTCTAAATCCCTATAAATTGTCCAGGGAACATTGTGGTGAAATTGCATACGTGGTCATTAGGCAGATTACAAATAAATAAATAAATATGAGACATAATTTATCAGAACAAAACATTACCTAGCTGACTATTGCTCAAGGTTAAAAATGTGTTTTAAATTAGAGTACGTACCATTAAGACAGTCTAGGATGCGTATAACGTAATATGTTTAAGAGTAACCATTTAAACAAACCTTTAGGGCTGCGCCGTACTGTGTTATCTATGGTTTGATTGGCGTGTAACGTCAACAACTATACCTGCAGGCGTTTGACCAGAGATGGCGCTAAGCATTATGTTGATTTGGACGTTCCATTACACACCGTCACTTTGAAAGTAAAAGTTGGGTTGGATAGTAACCTGAAAACGCATATTTTCAGTAATATTTGTGGCCTGGGGGGGGGGGTATCATGGTCGCTTGGTAGATGGTTACATAAAAAACAATGTAAACAGAAGGGCATGAGCGGATATACAAACTCCACATCATCGCTAAAACCTTCATTTAGATCGTGTTTTTGCACATATATTCTCACAAAAAGGCAGTTGTTCTTGATGTTATAAAGCTGGGGGGCGGGTCTGTGCTTTAAACAACATGGTTTCCAGTCAGCTACATAAACATGACCTCGACATGTGACTGCAGGAAAAGAACCTTCTCGAAAACGTGCAACCGTCTCAGGACGACTCACCCGATCCCATGGGAGTATATTGCACAACGTCCGGTAAATACACATACAAATAATAACAATAAAAAAGCACTCATCATTAGTCCACAAAGTCGTGCATCTCGTGCACCCAAACCGACTTACAAAACCGCTTGCTGCTCCACCGCGTGCCTACGAGCATGGACACTTAGTTTGCTGATTGCAGAAGTGCACAGCAATCTTATTGAAACTAATTTACCTGTTCGTGTTCCTCTCGAAGCCTATCAACTCTCACTTGAGGACCTATATTCCTTTTACTTTTGTCAGCCATTGTCGTCCCACGCGTAGTGTGAATCAAATGAAAATGAAAGGATATTGCTCCAAAACAATCCTCAAGGGTTGTGAGTCCTAAAGAAGTGTTTATGAATGCAATCACAGATATTCCTGACACCCGTTCTTGTCGTATTCATCAAGGGGGCAGTGCTGATTATCCACAATTTTAGAAGTGCTATCATTTCACACTCTCATTTCAGGATTTTCGTACGACCACAAAAACATCCACAGAAAGGTATTCCATCCGACGGTCGTCACTGATCCTGCGCCATGTTTCTCTGCTTGGACCCCGATGTACTCTGGGTAAATAATCGATATAACTTTATTTAAAATCGGCCAGGTTTGATGTACATTAGTAATGGAAAATTACAGTTGTGTGCAAATAACATGTAAATACAATTAAGAGTATTAAGTGTATCAAGTGTAAAAGTCGCTCACACTTTTGATTTATGCGATTCTGACAAACACATCTCCCATCAAGCATTGCGACCATGCGCGAGACCAGACATCTGATGACAACCACTGTGAATCCTTCAGGGTTTTGTATTAAAAAGACAACGAGCCGGCTGTTCATGAACTTACCCCTGTCCAGTAGGTGAACGTAGCATGTCCCTTTGTGAATGTGTCCGTGTTTCAAAGTGTATAGAAGTCGTTCGCACATCTGTTTTAAAAATGCTGATGATGTCAATATGACGATCGAGTTGCCAAACCAAAACCGAAAATGTAATTGTTCGTGATAACCATAAATAAAAGCTATATATGTTGATCGTGGTCGTTTGGTATTATCTACAGACTGTTTGTACAATGATTTGGACTAAAGCAAATGATGTATTCATTCAGCAAATGAATTAAAGATAATTATGTATAAAAAGCCAGTAAACAATGTCGACGCTACAAATTACATGTCCTTGTAAACTCTTCATATGATTTTACAGAATGCCTCCAATTAACGATGTCATGAAGCTCTGCTGTGAGTTGTCTGCCAATCAGCAAATAAAGACTGCAGTAAAGGGCTCAATGAAAGGTTCCGCCGCAGCCGGGGGACTTGCCTTTGCTGGTGGGATGCTTGGAGGTCCCCTTGGTATTGCTGTAGGTATGTAGAACCTTATTTTAAATGCTTGTCCAGTATAAATCGGGCTATATTACTCTGTATAATTCAACATAGAAGCAAAGTTTGGATTTCCTGCTAGTTGGAGGGTGAATAATAAACAAGGGCTGATTATTGTCAGCAGACAAAATTATTTCAATAATTTTGAATTTCCTTGCTTTTACGTTCATGAAAGGTGGTGCTGTTGGTGGTCTCCTGGGGTGTTGGATGACAAGTGGACAGTTCAAACCACTGCCCCAGATTATCATGGAACTGGCCCCCCAGCAGCAGCAGAGGCTGTACGAAGAGGTCATGGCTATCCTCGGCAACATGCAGTGGACAGACCTAGCCCAGCTAACTGCACTAGTGATGGGAAATTCTACCATGAAGCAGCAGGTTACTGCTGCCCTGCTTGGGTACGTCACCAAGGAGCTTCAAGCTGAGGTTCATTATGTAGACTAGACTGGGAGATTGTAGGATATATATCATCTGAAAGAAAGAAAATCCAATCAAGGTTGTGGTGTCATTGGGGCTTTTTCATGGGTTTGAGGATTGACAGATGGACTCTCTTAAGTTATGCTGTGGAAAGTGTCTGTTTACTGAATGGATCAAATTGATTCTAAAGAGTGTGTATGCAAGGCAGCTATATTGCTATTTGTTTATGCAGGTGGTAGGGTCATACCTTTGGTCTGAACGTTAATAAACCACATTTTTGAATTATGTACCCTCTATAAAAAATAAAAAATGTATAATGGGATTTTCCTATGGTATCAAACAAAACAAAATATTTATAATCGTAACCTGCCAATGTGTCAAACATATTGGTAGGTTGTCAATGTAATTGCATGTTGGTACCAATTTAAATGCCCAGAATTCCTGTCCTTCTATTGGTCCAATCTGGCAGAGTACTTGTAGATTGTATTACCTGTAGTTTACTGAGTACTATAATTAATACATAGTACTATATACTGCACTATTATACCTGTAGTACTGCAGTATGTTATCTAGTTTCATGAGCATTCACTGTTCTGTCCCAACTAACCACTGTTTTTTGTTAAGAAATTACGATTTCCCTGGCATTCATGTTCAGCAATGAGTTCACCATTATGGAGTATACTCCTAATGTACACTTGATGTATTGACAGTTCTTTAGCACCATGAGTGAAAAAATAACACTGTGACTGATCCTTGTGGTAGCATAAATATACTTTTATTAATGTATATTGGCCACCTCAGTTTCCAAGACAGACCCATTTATATACACACTTAAGGAATGAAACAGTTAGGGGTCTGATCTAACCCACAACAACTGTGTCTTCGTCAACAAATTCATAAAATGGCACCTCCAGATTAAGAGGGGCAGGCCCCTTCCTAATTCTTCCAGATGCATCGTAGTGGGAGCCGTGGCAAGGACAATAGTAGCCTCCATAGTCTCCTGCGTTGGCAATGGGCACACACCCCAGATGGGTGCACACACCAAGGACAATGACCCATTTGGGTTTTTGCACCCGATCCTTGTCGTGCTCTGGGTCACGCAGCTCTCCCAGATTCACACTCTCCTCTGCAGCAATCTCCTTCTCTGTGCGGTGACGTACAAACAGGGGCTTTCCTCTCCACTTGAAGGTCATATTCTTGCCCTCGGGAATATCAGCCAACTTGACTTCGATTTTGGACAAGGCCAAGACATCAGCAGATGCACTCATAGAGGACACAAACTGGCTGACAACCGTTTTGGCAGCATAGACGGTCACCACAGTGGTTGCCCCGGTGACTAGGTAGGAGAACACCTTTCTGGATTCGCTGCTGTCCTGAGAGGACTTGTTGGGGTCCTGGACTTCAGGGCGTCTGTAGTCTGAGAAGTCCGGAACCCTGATGTCTGTGTGGGCGAGGCGGATTCCAGTAGCGCCTGTGAGTTGAAAAAGGAAATAAAATTGTGTAGATAAAAGTGGATCTCGAACAGGCTAACACGGCTGATTATTATGGGCTAAATCACTATCGGCAACCTGACAATAAAACCATAAACAACGATTACGTGACCA
>JAOPUA010000169.1:12548782-12561274 GCA_027122455.1 Trisopterus luscus | reverse complement strand
GAGAAGATGGATCCTCCCATTCCTGGAGGATTCGATTGTGATTTGGACTCTAGGGGGTTAGGCCTGGCTCTCTACCTAGCAGGGAAGGTTAGGAGAGAAGGCCTCTCTACCTGGTAGGGAAGGTTAGGAGAGAAGGCCTCTCTACCTAGCAGGGAAGGTTAGGAGAGAAGGCCTCTCTACCTGGCAGGGAAGGTTAGGAGAGAAAGCCTGGGTCTCTACTTGGCATTAAAGGTAGAGTAGGGTAGGCCTGGACTAAACCTGGTATGGAAACTAGGTCTGGTCTACCTGGTATGGAGGGTTAGAGTGGTAGGCATGGTCTTTACCTGGTATGGAGCGTTAGTGAGGGTAGGTCTTGTCTACCGGGCATGTAGGGTGGGCCTGGTCTACTTGGTGGTGGATGGAAGGTTTGGGAGGGTAGGCTACCAGGTATGGAGGGTCTCTACCTAGCATGGAGGGATGGTGGGGGGGTTAGGCCTACCGGACATTGAGGCCAGCTCAGTGGGCATGTAGCCCTCGGTGCGGAGCTGCTGCCAGGTGGCCGTGGCGAAGTGGAACCTCCACAGCTCCCTGAACAGTGGGTAGTCCTCATTCTCAGAGCCCCCGGCGTCATCAAAGTCTGGGTTATAGCCTCCGAACACATACAGGTTGGCGTTGTCTGCTACACAGCGGTGTCCACTGCGGGCAGGGGGGGCACAATGTCCTGGAGAGGGGAAGGGATGTTCAATGTGAACATGTAGCTAATCCCCATGCTTGTGGTGTTGTTCACGGCCTACAGTGCACATGAAGGCTTGTGGCTGCCTTATACTTCTATGGAATTAGTGATTTGAGCCATTAAGATTTTTCTAACATACCCACTCTACTTGTAATTTATAATAAATCACCCGCTAGACGTCTAATATAGTTGGCTACTGGACTGCTGTAGAACCCATTGAAAACAATGATTTTAGGCCCATTGTGAAAAACACCAGGGGGAAATCACATAGAAAGACAATTACAGTTTCCAAATAATTTAGTTTGATGCATTTAATGTTTCCAACAATCCAAACCAATTAAAAAAACACAATCGGGGTAAGAATGCCTAGGTTTAAAGTTAAGGGGGTATAAATGTTGTATTAGCAATGCAACATTTATTACACATTCAACATATTGTGTTAAATGTATTCTACTGAGGTATCAAATAGTGGTATGCTACTTAAATTCTACCGCACATGGGTATCATTACAGAGTGTCCATCTCTGCTGTCTTTTTTCTAACAGGTTGCACCAACTGTCATATAGGCTATAGTGTGTGAGTATGTTTGGGCAAGGTGTAGTTCACTGTTGTCGGTGGATCAATGTCTTAATAAACGGTCAAATGTCACAACATTTTACCCCACCTTCTCTCAGAAAACGGTTCGGGATCCGCAGGTTGGGGCATGATGGAGAGAAGATCCGACGAGCCTGAAGCCATCGCACTCTCTTCTTAGAGCCTTCAAACCAATGTATAATAGTTACACAAATAGCGATCACATCAAGGGATGTATAGTTAAGAGTTTTTCTGACGGCAGTCGAGGAAAGTGCATCAACTGGACTGGGACTGCAATAAAAAAAAACCTACTGTGTCACATCAAATGTATTGGCTTCCGTAGCAATAGCTAGCTTTCCTCGTATTGCTGCGGTAGTCAAACTTGGCACTGCGGACGCTACCAAATGCAATGCTGCATCATATGCACAACCAGTATTTCATAAACATATCTAGATAACGCTAACATCATGACGATTCGCCGTGAGGTCGATGCATGCTTGACATATATGAAGCTCTGCACTTGTGGACCATCTGCTTTTGTTTACAAACCTGGATCACGAATGGACAGCCTCCACGACAGTTTCTCGAATTTATTTAGTTGATTGAGGCCGCAGTTTCCCACATCTTCCGCGATCGACATTGTAAACTGAGTGCAAAAGCAAACACTATCGCAGACACTAGTGACAGTGCGCCACAGGTATTATGTATATGAAGCACCAATCAAGTCAAAATAAGTAAAAACCTGCTGCAACTCACACCGTCACAGCCAGCTGTAGTGCTCTGACCAATCCGGAGCAGGGGTGGGCGGGGCGTCGCCGACTAGGGCTGCAGGCGTCAAAGGAGAGCTCCATTTACACTGCATATTGGATTCCATGCCAGACATTGCAACAGTGGTATCCATGCATCCAATACCATAAAGACCTATTCTATTATGTATAACTCTCACTACTGTGTGAAAAAGTATTCGGATTTTTTGTGTAGAACAGAAAGATGTACTTTTTGAATTTGAAGTCCACTCAGAATACATAACAGAGGAATAATCTCACTTTCGTGTAGACAAAAAAATAAATCAACACATTATCTCTCTTTTGATTATTTAACTAATCTCTAACACAGGGTTTAATCAATGTCCACAGTGCAAAAGGTATTTGGTTATTTTCAGACAGGAAGGAGCTCGTATCTGTATAGGCCATAGATAAAGACACTTAGTTTATATATGTCAAAAGCCAAAGTCTGTTGTTGTGATTTTTATGTTGTAAAATGACTATATTTAAAACTAAATGTCACTATGTGTGAACTACAAGTGCATTGGTGGGTCATTAAACCTCACAGCTATTAACACACCAAATACGGATGTTTTTTGTTCAGCCCTCAAGCACCGCGTCAAACTTGATAAAGATTGTCATCTAAAACTACACAGAGATGATCGCAAAATAGACAGAATGCCCTGACAATGTTCTGTGTTTACTCTAGTCTAGTGCTGCCTGCCTCTGCTGGGGCCCCTCCTCTCCCGACGCTCGTGTCGCTTGACGGTGATGTCACTCGCAGAGGCTGCTCAGGACAGGACAGAACTAGATAGGCAAGGGCTCTCAATGTGAAATATCGCCACGAAAACCATCGTTAAAACAAAGTGAGTGATTTGATTACTATGAGAACCCGTTTATGGATATACTGGTAAGGCTGCTGGAGTATTCCAGGGTAGTTGCATTGTCAAGCTGAAACTGTACTTTAAAACCATAGGTTAGCAAGTGTACTTTTGAAAAACAGATTACAAAAATGTCGTCTCCGAGTCCGGGCAAGAGGCGAATGGACACCGACGTGGTGAAACTGTATCCTTCTCACAACATCCACCACATCGCCCTGATTGGGAATCCAACTTTTGTCTGTATGCTTCACAGCTGCCAGCTCGATGGTGTTGTTTACAACGCTGGCAATTGTTTGATTTGATGTGAAATGCACCGAGTGTATGTGTGTAGCTAGCTGGGTTATTCGGGGTTTTATGGTTCTGTGGTAAAACTATAAGCGTCGGTTATTTCTGGAATAAGCAGCGAGTCCGACCGCGGCTCACGCAATACGTTAGCAAGCCAACTATTTACCTGTTTTGAGCTAAGCTACGGATTTGTTTTAAATGCCTCCACAGCCAACGCTGTTTTTCTTGTATTACTGCTTTATTTAACTAATGCCACGATAAACGGACGTTTCATCGTGTTATTTGTCACGGATCGAACCGAGGCCACTGGTAAACGCTGACCTCTGTAACTAAAGCTGCTATTCGCGTCAAACATTGTTAGCATTAGCCAGCTAACAGTAAGTTAGCTTGTTAATCCTCCTTAGTTTGGAGTCAACATACACCGCGAGCCGTCTGACAATGTGTGTATTATTGGATGTTGCTTAGGTCGGAAAATGGAGGATTGATTGAAAGTCGGGAATTAAATCATTTTTGGAGTATTCGTGTTCTGAATGTTTGCACTGACAAATTCTCATATAGCGTCAGCGTGAAACTATTTTTCCTAGGGATCTTTTGTTGTGTATTTAGTTACACAATCGTTGGCCTGTTTTTGCCGTCGAACCATAAGTTAATATAATAGCTTTTTTTTAGATGGCATTTGTTGTAATCAAATATCAGGACATTCACCAAACCTAAAGCTAGACGTGCTCTTACGCTAATTACATAAGTATAATGGAAATACCTGATCCAAATCGTCATCATTTTGCCTGTATAATGATATAATTTAATATTTTCAATCCGAGTATTTACTTGAAAATGCACTCAACATTATGAATGTAATTCTTTGTGATTTTAAAGAACATCGAAACATTTTAACACACAAGTTTGTTGCCATTAAAGGCCCTGGCAGCATGAGCTGAATTGTTTTGTTTTTGTCCTGCAGCTCAATCCCGCATTCTGATTGGTCCGCCTGTTACCATCCGGAACATGGTAGAGGGCGGATCTTGGTGACAGCTGATCGAGGAAAAACAAACGCGCTGTACTGTGTGCACATGCAGTGGTTGGGGGTTGGGCACAAATCCCCTTTTGTTGACTAGGTTACATGTTATAGAAATAAATTCATCATTAATAATGAATTTAATTAAAAGTATTTTCAAATAAAGGAATAAAAAATAATATTAGTGAAGCAGTCAATAAAACAATTGAGAAAAGAATTTGGCCTATACTTGGTCCTCCATAATATATTAGCCCTTTTGTAATAGAAACAAATATTTAAATGTTGCATGATTATCACAGTTAAATGGCTCTATATATAGATATATCATATGATTGGATATTTTCTCAAGCCGTTATTTTTCCCATTGCACAGGGTGAATCTGCTCCCATTTACCGGCTGATTTTGATTGCCGTCTAGTTAATCTAACAGTTGCAGTGGCTTTAAAGTTCTGCAGTTTATGTGCTCTTACTTTGGTATAAGAGCTGTGGATCCGTCATGCATCGTCAATTCAATGTAAAAGTTGGATTCATTTTGGGTTACTGGCCGTAACCCGTATTTACATTTTGACACCTAAATTGCTGTGTCACATGCTGTGTCCAAGAATCATCGGTGAAGCATCAGGGGAAGAAGTTCTCTATTTACAACTGTCGGGTGGGGTTGAACTGAGCTGTAATCTATTAACAACCAGACATTCACAAGGTGGTGTTGAATAGAGCTGTAATCTAGTTACAACCACAGAGTTGGGCTGTGTTAAACTGAGCTGTAATCTAGTTACAACCAGAGAGTTGGGCTGGGTTAAACTGAGCTTGGTGCTAGTTAGAAGCAGAGTCAGCTTTTGTTTATTTAAGGATCCCCATTAGCTGAAAACGCTGTAATCAGCTACCCTTCCTGAAAATTCTTGTTACAACCAGACAGTTGGCTGGTCTTGAACTGAGCTGTGATCTAGTTTACAACCAGATAGTTGGGTGGTGTTCGACAGCTGGGTGCTAGTTAAAAGCTTGGTCAGCTAAATCAGCTTTTGTTTATTTAAGGATCCTTCATTAGCTGAAAATGCTCTAATCAGCTACCCTTCTGGAAAACTTTTCTTGTAACCAGACAGTTGAGTGTTGATTTGAGCTTTGATCTAGTTACAGCCAGTTGGCTGGTGTTGAACTGAGCTGGATTATTGTTCAAATTAGATGTTTCAGGGATGTTGAACTGCACTGTAATCTAGCAACAGCTAGAGAGTTGGCTGGAGTACTGAAATATTGTTGTTAAAACTAGATGTTTGGCAGGTGTTGAACTTAGCTGTGATCTAGTTAGAACCAGACATTTGGCTGGTATGGAACTGAGCTGTTATCTAGTTACAACCAGGCAGTCGGGTGGGGTTGACCTGAGCTAGCTTAAAGCAGAGTCAGCTTTTGTTTATTTGAGGATCCCCATTAGCTGAAAACGCTGTAATCAGCTACCCTTCCTGAAAACCACACATAACACATCAACAACCTAACAGACTTGTTAAACCTGATGCAACCAGAGAGTCTATGGTGTTGAACTGAGTAGATCCGCTCCTCATCTCTGAATTATTGATCTGAATGTCATGAGTCTTGCTACTGGAGCCTCTACGCTAACCCTGATCAGGTGTCCAGAGTTCCTCAAACTTTATACACTGTAATACCCTTAGCTGTATTCATCTGTTTCTGGATGACCTGTGTCTTTCTATAAAAAAGCAGTTTTTGTTGTCTTCTGTAGTTTCCTTTACAAACTCCACAGCATTGAAAGCAAGCACGAGGTCACCATCCTCAGTGGACTGAACGAGTTTGTGGTGAAGTTTCACGGCCCTCCAGGAAGTACGTGCCAGACACCTTCACCCCTGCTTCCATTTTGATAATGTTTTTTCCATGACGGTTAGCTAACAAGGAGTCTTGATGTTGTTGTGTTTCAGCACCGTATGAGGAAGGAGTTTGGAAGGTGCGCGTGGACCTCCCGGATAAGTACCCCTTTAAATCCCCGTCAATAGGTGGGTGGTCATGTACCATGGAAACTTTTTAGCTTATTGCCCAGCATGTTTGGCATTACAGAGCCTTTTAACATGACCTCTGTGATTAACCTGTTTTCATTTATTTACAGGGTTCATGAATAAAATATTTCACCCTAACATCGATGAGGCGTGAGTAGGAATTCTGACATTCAGAACCTGATGTTTATAGTGTCTTATCCATGATAAATTGCACTAATGTTGGATTATATGCACTTGAGTTATGATCATAATATAATGATTACCTAATATTATGCAGCCATTATCATGACTATGCTGCATAATGCTTTTTGAAAATATGTTAATTGTAGAACTTGAACTTTTGTATAGACACAATTTGGGTTCTAGCTTGGCATTAACAAAAACCCAGACCTCCAAATCCAACACCTCAATTTAACGTTGTTGACGTGTAATATGTATGGATGTTGTTCTTTCCAGGTCAGGAACTGTGTGTCTAGATGTCATCAACCAGACTTGGACTGCCCTGTACGGTATGTGATGTATTGCATATAATTCAACCTTT
Source organism: Trisopterus luscus (assembly GCA_027122455.1). Taxonomy (NCBI): domain Eukaryota; kingdom Metazoa; phylum Chordata; class Actinopteri; order Gadiformes; family Gadidae; genus Trisopterus; species Trisopterus luscus. The sequence continues at coordinate 12,554,508 of JAOPUA010000169.1, read as the reverse complement.
ATAATTGTCTTGGCCATTTGAGTACAGGGCTTGTGCATCATGCCGTAACGGTGCAATGACCACCATTTTTAGAGCATAAGAGTAACCTACCGAAGTTGTAGTTGTTATGTTGGTAGTAAAGGTTTTGTAGCCTGGTTCTACCAGTTTATCATGCATGGTATTTTCAGTCCTTTTTGCAAGAGGGTCTGACCTTTTACCGTACACACTACAGTTGATTAGTAGCTATGGCTAGACAGAAAACACCTAAGCTAATGAGATGACTTTAATGTCACCAACGGAGCAAGCTGATACAGCTCATTGCAAAACCGGTCGAAGAACGTCAAACACATGGCTAATTTCTTACACCACTTTGCTGGCATGATACGACAGGAAATGTGCGCTCTACTGCAGTTCCCAAACCTTTCCAAACCAGGCACCCCCTTACAGCGATTTATTTGCATGCGTGAACCACCCAAACTATAATGGCTGAACTTCGTGTTTTTCAAACTAAAATAAAAAATACATCTATAAATGAACTAGCCAGCATGCTACCCAAGCCTTACATCTATACTTTAACTAGCTAGCATGCTCACTAAGACTTCCTATCTGTACATTAACAAACAAGCATCGTAAATTAGACCACACATATATACATTTACTCACTAGCATGGTAACCGACCATACATACTTGTTTACTAGCAGGTCACTGTAAAGGATCTATATGTCATAACTGTACTGTACTTTGGTAAAACGTGTAAATCTGTGGGTTGCATTTGAAAGATGGAGACCGTTTAGAGCACAGAAGGACTTTTAAGAATTAAGAAAAATACATTGCCTTTCATTATCAAATTCAAAATATGTTTCACTCATTTTATATTGCGCTTATGCTTGTTCAGTGTCCTGAACCTGGCAACTTACATGAGCTACGTTTCTGGGTAGAAAGGGGCACTCTTGGAGACAACTGTCCAACATTGGGGATTACATGCGTGGTACCCAACTTCAACGGTGTCAACTTTACAATTTGTACCTTTTTTAAGGTCTGCGTAAAACATAATTCCTTGCCACATTTCTATGCTTAATATGATCTCAAATTCTTTTCATGAGTTAATGTAAGCAGCTTTGTTGAGTCAGCTTTTCCAACCTTGGTATATTGTAATGGAATCAGTTTGAAGTGGGGGTGATTTGAGTGCAGTGGGCAAGAGACTACATTTAAATAGTAGACCTCACACACTTCCACATTTCTTCCATAAAGGACCGTTTGTTTGTAAAACCTCCTAATTTCAACGCTGAAACAGGAAAAATTTAGTTTGCTGTACTGACATCTGTTCATGTATTATGGGGTGGCAGGATAGTCGGTTATTGATTTAATAATCTGCTGTATGACTTAAGGGTTAGAAAGTTAGAAATGCTATTTACGAAGAGCTACATTCCATGTCTTATTTATATCCTTACTAGTTAGCATAAATATATATCAATTCCATCAGTTCTTCTGCTGAGCGGGATGCTTCTTCTGCCCTCAATTTAATTTAGTTTGAGTGTATGAGAGTGATTCATTTGCACAAATGAAAAAATAAAGTAAAATATTTTATTTCTCTGAAATGCAAATGAACCCAGATGGTGGGTTCATGTCCTAACTCCCTTTCATCTACAGAGGAGCAAACCGTCTAATATACTATCCCACTTGGGTTTTGATATAAACCAGTGAGATAGACCTCTAGTGTTGGTTCTAGAAACTGCACATTATTAGTTATTTTTAAATTATTTACTTTGGAGTCCTATACAGTTAAAATATTAAATAAAGAGGCATTCTGGCTTCTGTGTTGAGTTTTCCATCTAGTGAAACAGATGGTGTGATGGTGTGACTAAACATGAGGAATGTGGATTGGTCCTGTAATGATAGATTTAGGCCCTGCCACAATGATGTAATCAATATCAATAATGGTTTAATTTGTTGACCTTATTGCCTTCACTTTGTGATTCAATCAAGGTATAAAATATGTCAATATATTTCCATTCCCCTAATTCTCTAGTCTGACCCATCCTATTGGTGGACTATTGGTGGATTGGTGGTATTCCTTCGGTGTGCATTCTGAATTTGTGTGTGCAGCAAGCCACGGGTCCATTGGCTTCCCATTATGCACTTCCTACCCAAATTGTTCAGGTCATCCTCCAGGGGGCTCTCTTGTACAACGAAAGTATAACGAGAGGCTAGACTTGAGGCTAGGAGTCTTTTACTGTGGGTGGGTGTGTGGTAGCTAATGCAACTCTTGTGTGCAACCAGTTACCAAAAAAAACAATTTGCAGACCCCGGGTTCTGTTTCCTATATCTACTCTGCACTTGCTTTTTCAGAAACCAGGTCTTGCAACACACTTGTTTTTGTAGCTACTCCGGTATTGATTTCACGCTTTTGTTTGTTGTCAGCCTCACAGTGTCCGCCTACAATGTAATGTTACTGTCATGCTGTTCCAACAGACCTCACCAACATCTTCGAGTCGTTTCTGCCCCAGCTGCTTGCCTACCCCAACCCCATTGACCCTCTGAACGGAGACGCAGCCGCCATGTACCTGCACCGGCCCGAGGACTACAAACACAAGATCAAAGGTGAGCTCTTCGTCAGACTTATGCATTCCACAAAACCACAGCACTAGCTGAAAATCTGAAAAAAATTATGTGTATATATATATATATATTTAGATTTCTCTAAGACTGCAAGGGAACCTCAGTTTCCCCTAAAATTTCAAAAATTAAGTCAAATATATACCGTTATGTTAACATTTCATTGACTGAAAATGCGTTAGAACACGTCCATCTCGAAGACGAGTTTGTTCAGAATCAGCTGCTTATCGCAGGACGACTGACTCGATTTCCTTCTCATACACTCCCGTAGCGTCACAGAAAGCTGTGTGATTACTTGGTGTTCCTTAAAGACATGAAGTTGGACAGTGCAATGCCTCAGCTTTACAAACTGTTCTCATTAGTGGCAACAATTGGAGCTACATCTGCAGGTGTAGAAAGGAGCTTCTCCTGTTTAAAGTGGCTCAATTCCTACAACTTACACAATGAACCGACGGCGTAGATCTTTGCATACCGGCTGACTGAAGTGTAATTTTGGCCTTCCCTAGGGAAGGTGCGTCTTCTGATTTGAGCCGTCCATTGCTATTAGATGTTTGTTTGGTAGTTATTTTTTCAAGTCTGGTTTCTATGGAGACGGCATGGAGGAACTGCATACAGACGTTGCATACAATCTGTCCTTGTACATTTACATATAAAGAGAGAGATAGTGTATTTCATGTATCAATGCAAAACTCAGTGAGAAAACTAACAAGCTAGCTTATGCTTCAAGACCCTTCTTGGTATCCCATGACTTTATACATGCACGTTATTATAATGCAACAGCCTTTCATTTGTATATGTGTAATAAAACTACATGACATATACATGTCATGTATATGTCATGCATTCGTACATCTGAGTTTGCACATCCTCAAAGTCTGAAACTTTGTATTCATTCAGCTGCACCTCTTCTGTAATATGTACTGTAATTGGCAATCAGAGTCAATAGACTCCGTCCATTAAATCGACTTGAAGGAATATAAAGAAATCCATGCACATAGACAAAAATCACTTGTGATTCCAATGGATTTGATGGAACATAATTTAAGTAAATGATAGATTTTTGTTGTAAATCACTCTAACCCTACGGTTTTAGAGATGAGGTAATTTAGTTTATGTTTTAGGTTGTGTTTAGGTATCCGGTTAGAGTTATGTAAAGGTATAGGCATGGTGTTGTTAAGGCCAGTGTAGGATTAAGGTCAGAGCATTGAATCATGGGAATAACCACCTTGTCTGTTCTCCTCCTCCCAGAGTACATCCAGAAGTATGCCACAGAGGAGGCGCTGAAGGAGCAGGAGGAGCGAGCAGGAGACTCCTCGTCTGAGAGCTCCATGTCAGACTTCTCCGAGGACGAGGCGCAGGACATGGAGTTGTAGTGGAGGGGAGGAGCCCTTTCTCCTCTTTCTCCCCCTTCTTCAGACTGTTTTTTCCTAAAGACTAACTCTCCGAGCTGGGATACCGCTCCCCCTCTGGATGAGACAATATTTTTTACAATAAAAAAAAAAGAAGAAATTATGGATTTTTATCTCAAACAAGGAGCTGCAGTGTGATATCGCAAAAACAGCCAGTGGTTATAAAAGCCCACCCCAGCATTCTGTCCCACCCGCACACACTCAAACACTGACTGTGCTCCTGTGCACACACACCCTCCAGGATGCTACAAGCCACAGTAAGGACCGACCCATCCACTGTACACGCTCCTTGCTACGACGCCCCTTGCTAAAAAAATAGCCCACAGCTGAGGCTTTCTCCTTGCTTAGGCTACTCCTTTGCTATGGCTATAGCTCCTTTTGCTAAAGCTAGCCCCTTGCATAGCCAAGCCCCTTCCTTAGTCTAGGGCAAGGCTAAAGCGAGGCTAGCCCCATGGTAATGCTAGCCCCGTCCGAACAAACCACCATTGTTACCAACCTTAAGCGTAACCAAGATCGGTCGAGGAGCTGGGGCTGGAGGAAACCGGCAGCCATTTTGGAGCAGACAACATGGCCGCAAGATAGAGGCTGACTTCTCTGAAAATCCCTCAATGTCTGTTGTTTGAATTGTTCCCCACTGCTCTGTGTTTACTGTCGACCCTCCCTCAGAGAGCGTGTCAATCCACCGGGACTGGTCGCTGTCAACGTTAAAAAAGTTCCGCTTACTGTTTTTTTTTTTATCTCGTGCTCTCATGTCCCTCTCGGAGTACCCTGACCACGCTGTCCCGTGTAACACTGGGTTAAGCCCTCTGGTAGGGACCATCGCCAGACAGCCCATCCCCCTCAAATGTATTTATTTTACCCCAATGGAAAGATTTACCGGCACTTGAACATTTGAGGTGTGTGTGTGTGTGTGCGTGTGTGTGTGTGCGCGTGTGTGTGTGCGCGTGTGTGTGTGTGTGTGTGTGTGTGTGTGTGTGTGTGTGCGCGTGTGTGTGTGTGTTTTGTTTTTTGTCAATGATCAACAAGATAATCATTAGCAGAAAATGGAGTGAGAGAGCATTGACTTGTAACATGAGCCTGTACACCTAAGAGAGAGAGACAGAGAAACTGAAAGAGTCAGAGAGAGAGAGAGAGAGAGAGAGAGAGAGAGACAGATAGAGATTGAGAGAGAGAGACAGAGAGAGAGAGAGAGAAAGAGACAGGATTATGAGAGAAAATTACGCAGTTCCAAACAATTGCCATCAATGACATCATCTTTCCCCCTCAGAGTGCAACAGGGACCAATAATCACCACTCTCACTCTCACTCTCACTCTCACTCTCACTCTCACTGCTAATGATTCACTGAATTATTTCACGGGATGCTCCACTTTTTCTAATAAATCGAAGGTATATTTAACATTCATTCACCCATTTCAAGGGTGTGGATTTGTTGTTTGATGCTTACTACTGGATGATGGAGCACGATTCTGCTCGTCTAGTCATAAGCTGTAATTATAAAAATGTGTATATGATTATTATTATTTTTATATTATTATTATTATAACTGTATGGGACAATGGATTGTGATGCATAGCCTAATAGAATAGAATCTAGAACAGAATGGATAAGAACTGAATGCCTAATTTACAGAATGTATCGAGGATATAATGACATATATTTTATTATAAGTATGCGCTCAAAGGAGGAAGTGTGACCAACGTGTTGAGCGGAGCCGTCAGC
>JAOPUA010000169.1:12388749-12399584 GCA_027122455.1 Trisopterus luscus | reverse complement strand
TCTCCATTTTGATTTGCTCTCTGCACAACAATCCTTACCCCACTCACACACGCACACACACACACACACACACACACACACACACACACACACACACACACACACACACACACACATCTAACACATTCACCTATCTACAGGAATATCCTGGAAAAGTTTGCTTCCGTGGGGGCATGTGGCGGTAACTTGAAGCACAAGGTAAACAGTGACAGGAACTCCAGGCATGTCCGTCGTGTGGCTGCTCATCCTCAGGCCCCAGAGCCCCGCTAGCAGTTGTCCGGGACCATCTGGTCCGTCTGTCTTACAAGGGGATTAGCAGGAGGTCTCAGCCTGGAGAAGGTGGAGGTGGAGGTGGAGGTGGTGGTGGAGGTGGAGGTGGGGGTTGGAACCGCGGTCCAGAACGAGATCAAGGTTTCCTCAGATCCGGGATTGTGTGATCAAGTCAAGTAACTTTTTTTCTGTCCTTTATTGATTCGAAGTGCAATTGCACTGCATTGACTTGATAATATGGGATGAGGATTTGGCAGTGACATATTGACCCCCCCCCCCACACACACAGACACACACACACACAGCCCCACACACACACACACACACACACACACAAACTCACTGAGCGATAGGACTTCAGCGACAGTGACATTGACAACAGTGATAAGGGGGACTGATGCTAAGCCCTCTCGGTGTTAGTGTTTAGAGCAGATCAGTGTTCATGCACTCGCTGTGAGCAAGGACTTTACCCCCCCCCCTTCCACACACACACACACACACACACACACACACACACACACACACATCCCTACTCATCTGTGCTCCGCGTTTGCTCTGATGAATGCTGGCTCTACTCCTTTCAGCCTCTACTTAGGTCTAATTCTATTGCTAATCCGCTTCATTCAAGATTAGCATCGTCGTTTACTTATGGTGGACATAAATGCGAGCCGAAAGAGAAAATAAAATACAAATATTCAGTGCAAGTGTAATTACACAGGCACACACACACACACACACACACACACACACACACACACACTCACGCGCCACAGTGAATTAATGCATTTGTCTGAGGTTGGGAACGCCTGTGGCTCATTTGACGTTGAAATTTCAAATATGTACAACAGCTTAGCATCCCTGTCATAACTATAACAAGCAGGGCACTGCCGATATCAAGGCAGGGACTTTTGTCAGAAAAAGTGATGTGTTAGCCCAACTCGTGAATGAGGTTCTGCAGGGTACTGCTGCATATTGTCTGCGGTAATAGAACAGGAGGTCTCAACAGCGAACTAAATCACAGTCATGTCATGTCACCTTTTCCCACAGTTTATTTCATACCCTGGCACAATAAAGAGTAGTGCTGAAAAATAAATGGGAAGGGCATGTACGTACATGTGCTTTTTATCATTCACGTCTATGCCGCAATCTGTCTGGATCCTGTGCAGGCTCTCTTTTTTCGGATTTTGAAAAGACCGGTGTGAAATGCAACCCTGGTCTTAATTCACAATTCGACAATTTTTCATACAGCTCAATCCTAGCCTATTTCATGCAATTTCTCCCCCCCCCCCACCATTTCCTCACTGGCAATAATACAGCCACAATCAGTCCGTGCCAGGTAAGCATGGCGTCTGGGAGTTCGTCAAGGCAGGCTGTTCCCTACACAGTACAGAGTGCAGTCTGATTTGCGGGTTTCACGTCTTGGATGTGGGCGAGAGCACAGTGAATCTTCTTATGCTGTGCCAGGCCTCTCGCCTGTTTATGTAGCCGATTAGTCCTTGCGACTGTGATAGTTTTAGGCTCAAGGCAATCACTAGATTCCATCAATAAAGACCACGCATGGCTGCCTCCTAGGATGTCATTACAGTGTGTGGTTGCAACCACACGCACAAAAAATAGAAACGTTTAGCCACTGCAGCGTTGCCAGGAACCTGCAGCCAGGCACGTCACAGATGAGTCAAAAGAAAAAATTACTCTGAGACAATTAATTATTACGATTATTCAGGTAGGTTGTCATGGTGGAGGGCAATCTCCAACATTCATTTTACAGAGAGGGAGCGGCTGAGACCATATTTTATTTACGTGCATTCACGAACCGGTGATTGGCATTCCCTTATGAAAGCTTAGCCTTGGTTTCAAAATCTACCGACCTAATTGTTTCGTAAATCGGTTCGATCCGTCCGTCTCTGTCAGGTGGGTCGTCGGGGGAGCGCACTCTAATTTACACGTTTCCACCAGACTGCGCTTGTTTCATGTCTGTGGTGTGTGTTCTCTGACGCTGCTCATTAGCACACACAGCAGATGAACCGGAGGGTATCTCTGTGCTAACCCCAGAGGGGGTTTGATGGTTACAGAGCAGGTGATGTGTTAGGTGAGATGATGGAGCTGGGGTGTTGATTTAGGGATGGTGGTGTGTCTAACCTTCTCGGAACAGAGACGCTCACATACCACACCGTAGCGCTGTGTTGGATGGACCCGATCGGACACATTTGACAGCTATTGAAGGCCATCATTCAGTTAGAGCGATTTATAAATCCAAGGAGCCAATTGTAGACGTATAACAAACCTCCAACCTTCATTTCACTGGGCTTGACTTGCTGTGTCATTTTATTTTTATTTTATCAATCGACTATTGATATGGATTTCTCTAGTCCTCCAGGATCCGAGATTTCCGAATGGAAAACAATGTTATTGCTTAAGTGTAAAGATGGGAAGTAGGCAGAGTTCAGGTAACGAGTGGGGGCAGCAAAGTATCAGGAGTGTTTTGGTGGCAGCTGCATCACCGAAAGAGCAGATGCATAAACAGAGATCACTGCGAGGCAATATCTTGGGAATAATGATAACGAGTATAATGTAGATCAAAGGCAAGTGGAAATGCCTTGAAATGTCATTGAGTCACTGATGACATTTGCCGGGAGATATCCCTTCACACCTATTTTTTCCACAACATCATCTGGGTCCCTCACTCTTGGAGCGGAAACATCCGATAACGCAGGGGGATAACATGGGATTTATAGTTCCCAACGAAGCCTTTAAGTCCCTGCCCAGTGCCCTATTTTGGATTTCAAGGAAGTATCTAAAAGTAATAGTTGTATTTTTACTTACTTTTACATGGTTATCACCTGATTATTCATGACCCAATTAGTTGTGACCCGGATTTTACAGACAGGATGCATAACCTTTCTTTTTTCTTTTTTTTACCATGTCCGTTATCTAAACGTTGATACAAATAGTCGCCACTCATGGTACATTTGGGGACATTAATCTAGAGATCACTTATGTCTATGAATTTCAGTCTTTGTTGTAGCTGGCTAGCATACACACTGAGCAGTGACCAGGGGAACTATCGCCGTTTGTAGACCCAGACTAATTTTCAGGGAAAGAGAGGGTGTACAAAAAAGCTGAGGACAACAGGAGAGTAGGATCATTAGCTCTGCATACATAATCAGGATCCGGCGTAATGACTTTGTGTCAAAGTGTGTCCCCCAGGGGATTGTTAGGTGGGCCAAAGCAATGTACGCTCAATAACGCGTAGGTCCGTGGACGGCAGGGTTAACGCAACTCAACTCACTATTCTAAGTGTGTTGCTTCGAGTGACATGTGGCAAAAAAGTGGGATACGCAGTCTCACACAAATGTTTTAATCCATGGCGGGGTAGATGATGGAGATCGTATGCAAATCCAGTGCTTTTAATTGAAATTGAAGTCTGGGCACTGGCTAGAACCTCAAAGCAAGCTATGAACTAGCCACTATTATGACCAGAAGATCAATGCTAAGCTCCAACTAAGCAGCAAATTAATGTACAATGTTGAAGCTAGCTGGCTGCACCGAGCCACACATTCACTCTCACCCAAAGGCAAATAAGATTCAATCAATGCTTCTAGCTCAGCGCCTCACTCCTCCAACTCTGTTTGAAAGGCTTGAAGAATATTATTTCCTTGTTGGTCTGCTTAGGGAAAATTAAAATTTGTTCTGATTTCGCACAGCTTTTTATTGAACTCAATTTGACTGGATATGTATGCAGCCGATGTGGTGTCTTCTGCATCAACAAGGGAGCCCCCTTGACTTAATTTTCCCTTTTTTGGTTTTCTGGTAAATAACTTTAATACAAAAGGGGATGGTGCTTTATTGTCTATTGTCTTTCACGCCCCCACAGCCATAGTTATCCGGGGGGGATTTATCGTTGAAGGCGGAGTGAAGACCCTCCCTCCACTCACCTCACAGCTGCCTCAATTGACTCAATGGGGATTTATTCTCCACAAACGCACATCTCAAACCCTCAGTGGTGGGTACCCCGCATCTACCTGCATTTGCTTGCTCCAGCCAAGAAGGCAAAGACCCACAATGGTTCCTCACTTGCCACTGCCACACACAACCTTACCGTGATATCTAATCTCCTCTCAGCCTTAGCTTTATGTAATTGTGCAGTTGCTTCATAAACTCTTACATTCACCACCTTGAATTGTTACAGACCCAGAAACTAATTCTCTAGCTGCTTTTCAGAACATACAGAAGAGCTTATTTGGGCGGTCTGAGGTTTTATTGGGGAAAGAAAAGGGGGGGGAAGGAACCACATAGAAGTGGTTGAAACAAGATCTCTACAATCTGTACGAAATGTGTTTCAATGAGCTGTCGGAGTAACGTAGCTGTCTCTATTCCAGTCGTAAATGCTGCATCAAATTTAACCATGGAATCATTAAACAGTAGGCGGCATGGCTTCGGTTTTTTCCCTATTGGCGTAGTCCCCAATGAAACAGTATTAAATAGAATCCCAGCTTTGCACATTTGTTTTGTTTTCCACAATAACACAATGAAAGGAGTCGAAGATCAGCCTGTGGCTTTGGTCAGAAGAATCCATCCCGACTATTAATTTGAGTCTACTACATAAAGCGTCTGTGTGAAGCTACAGTGAGACTTATATCATTAGACGGGAGGCTCCCCATGTACACTTTGTTTCTCAACAACACAGTCACTGAGGACATTTTGCTTTTAACGATATTGTCTGCAAGCCCGACAACCGTGTCCGCTCTTGTCAGGAACCAGTGAGCCGCTGACGTCCTTATTATGGTGTTGTCTTCCTTGCCTCGCCTCGATCTTCCTCAGAACTCTCGTGACTTTTATATCGCACCCAATTTGTGTGTGACTTGTGTTTGATACTCACGAGGTGTGCGCACTGCAAACGAGGGATTTTTCGTTCAACGAAGGAAAATGAAACATTCATAGAGGATCCTCTAGTCGCACAGGAGTGGAAAAGAAGAGGCTTGCCATGCTGATTGTGTTCACCTGATTTACTGCAGTGTGTCCGTGCATGTATACACTCCTAGATGACTGGCTTGACACACACACGCGCACACACGCGCACACACACACACGCACACGCACACACTCACAGACTCTCTGTGTGCCATTCTTGTCACATTTCCATTCTGGATTTCGCTGCTCTTTTATTAACAGTTTATCACAAACAACCTAGCCTTCTTTCTTTAGCAAGAAAACCTGGACTTGTTCCTCCAGGGTCAGGGTGACTGCAGAGCTCATAAGAGTCTCTCGTTCACTCATGATGAGAGTCCCAGGGTAAGGATACTATACCCCCCCCCCCAAAATCTCCACATCTTACCCTTATCTTAACCTGAAGATTGCCTGACACATTGAATTTGAGTTATTCTAGAGAAAATGGGACAACAATCAATAAAAAAACAAGTCATTACAAATGACTTCTTAAGACCCTCCAGATCCTATCTTGCAATCCGGAAATGTTTCAACACTGAACTTTTCCATCAAAGGTTAAAAGGTTACCATATGCAATCATCGCACTCAACTCCATTCATCTTTGTTGTGTATAAACGTCTTTCTCGAGAACCTCCCAGGGGTCGACTCAAAGGAGTGACACAGTGCAGCTAATGGTGGACGACCGGTGTTTGGGTGACGAGCTCAGTTGAAGTGGTCTATCATCATGATTGAGCTTGTCGCCGTCTTCAATGAATGGGTTGCATCCATAGTGGGCGTGAGTAGTCATTAGCACAGACCCTGTTGCAATTGTACCGAGTGATCACGATCCGACTCAGCGCTCTGCTCGGCGTGCGACTCTGACACCAGTGTCACAGGCCAGCCCATTAATACCCTTGCTATTTCAAGCCCATCTTATCTCTTATGCTATCATTTTCTATCAGCTTTTATACGCTTTGATCAAATCACTGCCATTGATTCACCTTTTTCATTGACACCACACACATAAAAACTGGCAGATAATAGAGTTTGGTAAGGATCATTTTCAAACTAGATAGAATGTGAATTATATTTTTGTGTTGGTAGTTCACTTCCAGAAAGTGTCCCCTGATGCAGACTGCGGAACGCTGATACGTGGTGCTTCAATCTTAGGAATGAGTCTCCATGCGTTTCACATGGATCCAAACATTTGTGTTTCTCTTGTTGAACAAATTGTTTTGTTTGACCATTTTGAGAAAATACCTTGACAAATTCTCATCATAGATGAGAAAGCTATGAATATAAATATAAATTATTCTTGCAGAAGGAACAAACCAATAAATATTTTTCTAGTCATTCAGGAAGATTTTCTTTCTCTATTTGTCCTTGATTTTCTGCGAATGACACATTTTCATTAAATGTATTACCATTCATGTTCACATTAGATTAACATCCAACTGTGGATAAAATGTGATAAGCTAACTATGGTCAAAAACGCATGGCAAATGTTATTGAAAGAAAAGCATCTCTCAATAAAAAGATAAATTAAGCATTTAGTCAAAGGAAAATGGAGTCAGAGTCAGAATTAACGTGACATGCATTAACCATGCTCGTTGCTCTTGCGTTTGAATAATCCACATTGCCAATATTTCATGCACCTTGATTTCATAATTATTCCAGTACTAAATAGTTTATGGATGGAACTATGTGGCTGCAATGCACCAGATTGATCCCACATGAATTCTCTAATCGACCAATAAATATAAATAGTGTGCATTTCCAGCCGTCTTCAACCAGTTCTTTAGTCGATTGGTAGTAGATATCCCAGTCAATAACCTTGTTCATGGTTTTACTAGCTCTGTTGACACTGGCATCAGTCAAACCTGGACCTGAATCCTCCTCTGAAAGCACAGAGGAGTAAAAAGTTATGACTAATTCATGGAATGAGGCAACTCCCTAAAAACACATACAGACAGATGGAGCGCTAACTGCAGATGCTTAATACAAGAATGTCCTCCACAGGGCGGTTAACAGTGCTCGAGTGTGAAACCTACGTATGCTTTGGTTGGCAGGGAATCATTTTACATGCAACCAATTTCATGTACACGCAAGATAACTTCTGCCTCAGGTAGCCTAGCTTCTCTCATCTTCAAAAGCCTGTGTTCGCTTTTTTTTTTACATGAAAGAGCTACCTTGCAAATGAGGTGAAAAAGTGGTATCCCAAGGCATGTTTTTTAATGTTCACATATCATGGTGACTGAGATTAGGGTTGGTTGGTTTCTCTATGATATGTGGAGTTGGATCCCTTTAATTCCCTGACAAATGGCTGCCATGGCTGTTAGATTAACATTAACGTGTCATCACGTATACGGTGGACGGCTTGACATGCACTGCATACGAAGAAGAAATTATGGAAGTGTGTGATTTAAGTTGACGTTGAACGTATTTTTTGAGGGGGAGATGTACTTGTTTGATTGACTCGAGGCCTTAATGTGACTACACTTTATAGAAGATAAATAAAGGGATTGAGAGACAGATGGCTGTCTAACGGTTCGAAGCAGTGAGAAGAATAGAATAGATTGGCTCCGTTATCACGAGGAGTTGATGGTCCAATATCACCGCAGAACATCCCCAGGCAACCAAATCTGGCAGTTTGCAGATAAGTGGTGTTTGGTGTTGACGCTTCTCAACCCAATATGACTCAGGGAGGGTTCATCAATTCTTAAGTTCCTAAGTGAGTGAAGGTGAAAAAGAACTTCTTTCACTCCAAAGAGCATTTACTGGCAAAGGATGGGCCCTGGGTGAGGAAGGAATCAAAACATAAAATACTGACATGCCATCAATGCTGGTTTACAGCGACAAATGGAGTGAAGTGGACGGGATCCTCATGATTCAAGTGGAGGGCTGTTGCCTAATAGAGACTGGTGGTGGAGTGAAGTCTTAACTTATCACCCCCTGGTGATACCTCAGGTTCACTGATTAAGAAGTCCTAACCCTAGTGATACCTCAGGTTCACTGATTAAGAATTCTTAACCCTGGTGCTACGTCGAGTTCACCGATTAAGATGTTTGCCATCCTAAGTACACTAGTGTGGTATGCAGCAACAACAACTCAAGTCTAGTCATTTGAAGAAGTTCAGGCACATAGTTAAAAATGTCTTGCATTGACATTATGTGGTAGGAGATGAAGAGGTACTGAACGTTTCAGCAAGCCGTTCTGAATGTGTTTTCTATTTTAATCAAAAGCTGTTGTTGCCATCTTTTTTTTGGCGATTTAACCAATTATTCAGGGAAGCCTATGGGGGGACAAATCCCAGCAGGTGGTCTAGAAGCAAATGAAGCACAGAGAAGAGATAGGCCCTGAAAAGGAGTTTAGCCATTTTGTATAATGATGCTGACTGATTATAAAGTTCTGCCATCCAATGTTTATCTTGATGTTAATAGACTTGTCGTATAACAACACAGATTTATTTTGGATGTGATATACAATTTTTTTTGCTTTGTACTTTTGCCTTTGTTTTGTATTTCTGTGTCTGCAAAAAGAAAAAAAAATGATATTGCCATTAAGTGGTCATTACAAACGTCACTGGCTGTAACCCAGAGATACCTTGAGATAACTCTTTCGGTCTTCAGTGACTGTGCTTAATAGAAACGGTGGGTGAGATCACACCTAGGCCCGACACTCAACCATGAGCAACCTAAGCCATTCAGCGATTACTGAGGCCTGTCTAGCCCAGATCAGCAACATTGCATATTATTGTTGTGCTTGCTTGGCTGGGGCTTTTTACAGACAGCTAGCAAAAATAATGCTTGACACCTGGGCAAGCTTTTTTCCATCTCATAAACACTGCTCATTATATACATTCAACGGCATTGGGGGCTTTGTGAGTGGCAATTGCTGGATTGTACCCAAAGCATGGCTGTAGGAACAAATGTCCTCTGACAGCAGCTGTGGCAACTCATTCTCCTCACATCCTCCCCTATGTAAATCTGAATAGTGGGGCATCGGATTACAGATGGCATACCCTGGGTTACATACCTCTGACTTTGAGTCATTAAGCAGCAGCGGACGAGGGTATCCAATAGGACACCACAAGTTAGACTGAAAGCCATCAAAGCACAATAAAAATTCTAATTTTAAACACTGAATGAGTCCTTCTCAAATAACAAGCGGTGAAAGTGAAGAATTATTTCAGAAAGATGTTCACACGATTTTTACACACGTTTAGCATTTGGAAATACCAAGGTATTTGTACATGTGTGCATTTTAACACAACACTACCATTGGGTGGGCGAGGCATACCGTATACGGCATGTGAGATGCAAAGTGCTCCAGATCGTTTGTCGCTATCTCCCCCAGATGAGGTTTTGCTGATTTGTTTATAGCTGCACTGTGATGACAACACTCTGGCAACAGCCACCGCCTGTACATGTGTGGGTATTAGAGATGCGCACAGAGCTAACACCATACCATTATCCAGGCTCATTCAGCTGCAGTGCTCAACAGAAAAACAGTAAAACGACCAAACACCATTGTTGTTTATGTTGTTTTATTATTGGTTTTCGGTTGTTGTCAAACACCATGTCAAGACTCGCGAAAAATGATTACGATAAGATCTCTGAGGTTGCTTAAGCCTTTAAGGTGTGTTTCACCTGGTTTGGCATTGGAATGACTTTCAACCGGGTAAAAAAGTGGTGTCCTATATGAATATAGATGCCATTGAAACTTTTTATTTCCTTATTGGCCAGCTGTCAAAGCATCTTAGCCAGGACCTTTCTCAAGTCTGTGATCCCATCTGGATCCCTAGATGTAGAGTTAGTAATGTAGAGGAAGCACACCTAAAGGAGTAGTGTATAGTCTATGCATGGCTCGGCTTGAAAGACCCCAAGAGAGACACAGGAAGCCAAAAGAAAAGATTGCATCAGAGACAGCCCTGTCTCTGTCTGATGTGCACTAATTTAGTAAGTAACACCGTCTGCTTAAATGTGGGCTGTTTCCTTGGATTTGGACGTGTTTCATGTGTTTCGAGAACATTTCACTGTCTTTTCCTTCCCCTTTTCTCTGAGCACCGTCAGTGGAACAAAGCCACAGATAAGCTTTACTGGAAGAGTGACTGACACAGCAGTCAATGTGTAATTTGCCAGTTTTAGCTTTAGCTAATGTGCAATTGTCTAATTAGCTTAATTTATTCCAATGCATTTGAGTTTAGAATTATACCCACATTCATATGTGCTCTTTATGCCTTTTGCCTTTTATGATAAGCCCATACAGCAAATTTAATTGGTCCGAGACGCAGACATGAAACACGCAACATTAAGATGGGTTGACAGGAGAGAAATTCTAGAAACACCAAATAGCGCCAGGAAAGAACATGCAATTCAGCGATGGGAAAACAAAAAGTACGGTAAGTGTTTATAAATATCTACTTTGTGGCAGAACCGTACACTCTCCAAACAGTGCCATGCCGTATCTTTCAATCAGCAGTCTACTCTTCAGGTTAACTGTAGGGGGTGAAGGATGGTGACATTGGTTAATAGAATGGAAGGATATGGAGGAAATTGAAGGTTTCTTTAAGTCTAGGCTTGCCAGTTTGACATGGTCATGTAGTATACATACTGTATGTATATATTTATACTATGTAT
>JAOPUA010000169.1:12222969-12235508 GCA_027122455.1 Trisopterus luscus | reverse complement strand
TTGTCCTCAGGGTGAGTGGTAGACCACACAGAACAACTTTGACTACGTTAAGTGAACTGTTACACAATCAAACTATGGTTAACGACTACATAACTCAGCGTTGGATATAGAAGCAGATATAAGACCATAATTAGGAACTCTGGTTAGTCCATATTCAAATACACAGCATCTACATTAGTAGACTTCACTAGGCAATAAAAATCCCATTATCTTTACGCACACCTTACGGCATCAACGAGATATACAGTACGAATACATAAGACTGTAAACCTAGTGCATAAGGTTGTAAAGCTGTAGAACTCCGAAGACATCGATTAAAACACTAGAAGGGTTCTTCCGAGACAACTATTGCAGGTATCTTTGTTTTTTCAAAACACTGCAACATGGCATGGTCAAATTGTTTCCCAGTAAGAAGACTTCATGATGAATAGACTATGCACATCTGGAAACATAATTGGGATACGCGGAGAGCATGTAGACAACCTTAGCTAATTCGATTGATTATAAATAAATAGAAGATGGATTGTGGATTGTGTCCGAGGAGCTGCATTCATTCAAAGCACACACTGTGCTACAATCCACTGCATCTTACAGGCTCGTCATTCGATCTATATAACACAATGCGCATTGAAAGAACGGATTTCCATTTTAAAAAGTTTTGCTGTGGTTTAATCCATAACAGCTCGTTTAATGTCGGGAGCCTTACCTAACGAGAACCACCAAAGCGTGACATTCCAAAACGTGCAAAGGGTACAGACCCTAAACCAAAGCAAAAACGAATCAACCGCCCTCAAGATCGATATGTCTTACCTTTGAATCATGACATTAATATATCCACCGATCTCAATAGGAATTCCATTGCATGTTATCAGATTTAGATATTATCCTGAATCGAACATGTTATCTAGTCCCTTTCGAGGGTATACTTGTTTAGTCCTGCCAGGCCAGACAGCGTCTAGGCGCAACTTGAAACTGACAGAGCGAATTCGGTCCGAACCATGTTGACTTTACAGAGGGGTGCTTTGCCACATTTCAAAACAAGAAAACATTTTCGACAACACAAAAGTCACACGATCAATGTAACTTATTTCATCAGATTAGTAAAGACAATATTTTAATATAATTTTGCTTCACATCCAGTACTATTGAATACTTTGAGCAAAACTAAAATCTCGATTACCCGCTGCTACTTGGTGTGCGTCTGCATGTTCTAACAGTTTAATCCGATTGGTCGCTTCAAAGGTGACGTTTACTGAATGGGAGTCTGCTTTTGCTACCAGTCGAAACATCAGCGTATCATTCTTTATGGCTGAGCGACATAAAGTAAATGGTGTGGATAACATTTATTCCACCGACCCCACTAATTGTATCTTCCTCTCTCTCACCCCCCTTTGCCAAGGCAAACATATATACGAAATACTAATGATATTACTACTTTATCACCAACCACATCAACACCACCATAGTTATAAAATAGCGATGGGTCGATAGAATAAATAAAAAACACAATAATTAATACAAGATACAATACAATACAATATAGGAATATTGGTATTCAGCAATTGAACAAAATCATTGTGCATATTGTAATAAACATGAAGGAACAAATCAGCCATATTATATGATGTTACGGTTTATATCTATTTTCCATTTGTCAAATTAGCATTCAATATCACTATCATATCTAATATTTTCGCCAATCCAACATATCACAAATGTGAATATACATCTTTGTAACTGAATCTTTTAGGTTGTCTTGTAAGTGTAGCATTCATCATCATCACCACCACCAACATGCAGGCCCTTGAATAACCCACACTTGAATATCAAAGCCACCAACCAACTTGGGCACCACAACAGCCTTCGAAATGTGAAAACTTGAGATAACATTTGGTTATTATTACGTTCTTATCTGTTCCTAAGTGAGCATTTCAGACGTCTGTCAGCAGCATCTGTATCAGGAGGGTGTTGCATGCAGGGGTTGTGTCGTTGCTAAGAGGACCCCCCCAGCCCTGGGTCTTTCCCCGACCGTTGGGTTCCGACTCGGCAGCCCACCTCCTCCGCTCACACTTCACAACAGGCAGACACTCTAGTGTCCCGTCCCCATCATGACAGCGAGGACTGCTTCAGAGAGAACAGACACGTACACTACTACAGAGAGACACACACACACACACACACACACACACACTCCCTTTAGATTAGGGAAGTGTTTATTTGACACACCGAGTCTATCAATATATGATAGCTAATTAACATATATATGCCCCGCCTCTCTAGACAGAGGAGTGTGGAGTTAAGTTATTAGTAGTGGTATTAATCAGCAATCTTGTCATGCTCATTGCATGCCATCAGCCACCTTTAACGGATCATTGAAGACCAAATACTGCTGATCCGTAAAGAAAAGCATGTAGGCTCGTAATGATGTCTTTGAGTACACTGTATATTAGGCAATTTAATGTCTGAATATGTGTTCTATTATGTCCTTACATGTGCTGACTGCAAACGACTGTGAGTGAAAACCACTGCTTACTAACATCTACACCATCATCATAGCTCCACGTTCAGTGGTCGCTGAGCTTCAATTAGAAGCACCTGACCTAATTAACCAACCCACAGGAGAGTGCAGGATGTCAGCTGATTCAAATCGAGAGAGGAATTGAGAGCGAGAGAGCAGTAATGATTGAGCGAGAGACATTCAGAAACGATACGAAAAGGGAGCGCTGCGCTTAGATAGAGAAGATAGAGATAGAGCGCTTAGAGAAAATCCGTCCACCATGTCCCCAACAAACTGTGTTCCAGGCGGGGGGCTCCAAGCGTTTCTGGCGTTACCAAACATCTAAGGGTTGAACCATACACCGTGGTTCTCCCCCCCTACTCTGGGCACGCCATTGATGTTGTTTGTTTACAACCATTTGGACATGGCTCCTCGCCAGCAGACTGACAGAGTGTGTGTGTGTGTGTGTGGACAGACAAAGGAGTGTCTCACCAAGGTATGACACACACATGCTGCACACATACCCGGCATAACAAAGGAACCGTGATGTCATTCATTCATGCAAAATGAATCAAAGAGCATGTGCTCTCCCACGCTGCAACATCAAACAAAACACATAACAATGGCTTGCACCTGACATTGACACTGTGGTGATGATGATGGTGGCGGATAAACAAAAAGGGGAGAATATTACTCACCGACTAGACTGACAAAATAAAAACAACCAGTAGCAGCTGAAAAATAACCAAGATCCCTCTCTTCCTCACTCCCTCTCTCTTTTTCTCTCGTTCTACCTGCTTTTCTTATTTTTGTCTTCAGTCTCTTTCTCTCTCTCTCCCTTCTTCTACTCCTCCTCCTCCTCCTCCTCCTCCTTCTTTACCACAGCAAGATGCTGCCTGGACCAGCACATGTTGTCATAGCAACCGGGAGCCGACTGGGAAGTCTCACGTGACCACAGGACTCCCTGGGTGCTGATTGGCCAGGCACAGAGGAAGCAGGAGGAGGCAGGGAGGGGGGAGGAGGGGGAGGGGCTGCTGTGTGTGTGGGGGAGTCAGTGAGCCTCCCAGATGATGTGATGTCACATGCCCAGTGGCTCACAAAGGATGGGATGCTTGCACCGGCTGTCTGCAATAAATAAATAAATCCCTAAATAAATAAAGAAAAATCTGCAAGATGGAAGTCAAATCTCCAAAGATAAATAAACATGGCGGGAAAGACACAGCCAGTTCGGAACGGAGTAGGATTGGCTCACATTGACTGACTGACTGACTGACTGCATATGGTGTTCTTGAGCTGACTGGAGTGGACATTTGGCACAGCTGTTTCCTGCTGCTCGCTCCGTGCTGTGATGCTGCCGTCCGCCAAAGTGTGCCTCGACAGCCCTCTAAGCCACCCAGGGCCCAGGCTGCAGAAATAAAACAGCAGCCATACGCACTACACTAGAGCTGCCATATATGGCAGCTTGACCTGCTGGACCTACCACAGCAATGCCCTTCTCTCTCTCCTACTTCAAGGTTATTTATAACTCGCCAGATTTGCTGCTGTGATTTCCCTTGAAGCTATGAGCATACTAACACACCGTACTTGTGCTCTAAATTATCTATATTACGCTGGGACACAATCTTGGGATGAAATTGCGCTGCAGAGGTATAAATAAACAAACATAAACAAAACAAATAATTTGCCAGTATCTGAGCCCGATATACAACAGTAGCCTTTGCTTGGTCCAAAACAATGGAGGACAAAATACAATACTTCTTATTGGTAATATTACTTATTCTACTCCCAACTCTACTCCTACTACACATTCAACTTTTGATATAAAAGACTATTATCAGAATTTGGAAACCAAGAAAGTTTCATGTACATTCCACAAAGCTAATTCTCCATTGGTCTGTATTAAAGATGATTAAGTATTAGGCCCGTAACGCCAGCACTACATCACATTTGCATGCCAACAGGAAGAGAGAGAACAAATGGCCTGTGAGTAGGCCAACAAGAGAATGTGTAAAGGCAATGCTTATAATCAGTCCATGTCTGATGTACTTCAGCTCTGCAGTTGATGACGTGCATGTGATCCTGGTCCAGGTTTGTTTCCTTGGTTGTCATAGTAACATACACTGAGGGATGACAATAATCGGGATTCAAGCCGCTCTGCCAAGACTGGGTGTGGTGACACTGTTTGCCTCTGCTGGGTCGTATATCGTAAATTTGCATTGTCGTATTCAGAGTTTTTAGTGGGCTCCAGAGGCACAAAACAAACCAAAGAGGAATTTAGTGACCAGTGGTTCAGAGATCTCACCTAGTGCTGAACTGTTTCCCATCAAACTGTAAAAACACATGTTTCTTGACCGTTGTTTTAAAAAAGGCAGTAACCCCTGCCGATGCTGTAGCAGGGGAAGGCACTGAACTCAGGAGCATAGCTGCTGTTTACAGTTTTTAATAATGTATGTTTATTTTTAGAATCTGTCCATTAACTCTCCCATGTACTATTTTGCTGCATTCCAAAATGCTTGGAGGTTGCATTTCTAAAATAATGATTTAGAAAACAGATAGCACAACCAGTCCTTCCATTGTAGCACTTATAGGGTACTTATTTGTTGCACCAGATACCAGAAACCTTATAGAATCGAGTTATAGTTAAAATGTACTCCCATTGCAGCCAGGGCTAATGTAGAATACAACCATTGCTCTTCCTTTAATAGCATAAGTGAGCAGAAGGAGGGTGAGCGATATTAATAAAACATACAGGCCTGTCACAGGTGCCATCCATTTTCACCCACACAGCGGAAACATGCAACATATATATGGTATCATTCATATTCAATGTGAGCTATTGCAATTTTTTAATTACAAAATTATTTAGATATGAGTTATGTTGATATTTGGAGCCTGTCATTGGCTGCTGCTCAAACTCACTCACAGCTAATTATCATATATTTGCCCCACCACTCTAGACAGAGGAGTGTGGAGAAGATATTAGTAATGGTATTAATCAGCAATCTTGTCATGCTCATTGCATGCCATAAGCCACCTTTAACGGATCACTGAGGACAAAGTACTGAGAGACAAAAAGAGAGAGAGCGAGAGAGCGAGAGAGAAAGAGAGCGACAGAGACAGAGACAGAGAGAGGGGATTATAACTGGCTATGAATTTTAACATGCACATGACATAGAGACAAATATGCACATGCAAATAAACCAGGCGCCATGCTTTAATGAATTTTCCTTCGAGCATAGAACAGCATACCATAATGTAAACACAAATAACTAAGTATGTAGGGCCTAAGCAATCCAATCAGATCTGCGTTCACCTCTGTCTGTATTCTAAATGCTGGTCATGAACCACGTAGTCCCTTATTGACGTCATATAAAGGGAAGGAGAGACTCTACAGCATAATGTGCAGCCTCACAAGTGCTGAGCTTACATTCTGCTCGCAGGAAGAAATTGCACACAAGCGTGGATATGTTTATAATGTCACCGTGTGGACCAACTGGTTTTCCTGTGACACGGTGGTTTCTCCGCTCCAGTTCCACCACTGAAAGGATTATGTCATGGTTTTAGATTTGGTTTACTCCTATTCCTATTTCCTTCTGTTTGTTATGTATGGCATTGGATATCCAACTTGACATCTGGATCCTGGGTGAACCAACCGTAAGACAAAGAAGAGTTTGATTTAATCTTCTTTTTTAAGTGAACAGATACAGGGCACCGGTAAAGGCGGGTTAAGGTATTAGACAAAACAGAAAATTGAAAAAACGCAGCGCTTCAGTATTTCGGGGTAACATGAGCCCAGGCAATGCTGTAACCTGAGCGTTTAATTTCCTCCAGTATGAGGAGGGCTCACTATGAGAAAGCATGGCTGTGTAAACCAACCCTGGTCAGGTCTTGCCCCCGCGCTCCCCACAAGGCACTAGGCCGCCCTTCAGCTGGGCAGGAACACAGAGACAGAAGGACGGAACCAAAGAAAGAAAGAAGAGAATGCATGGAGAAAGAATGTGAGAAACACAAGAGGAAGAAAAGAAGCGAATAGTCAGAAAGACAAACAAAGAGGCCAGTGGGCCAGTGTGTGTCTGTGTCTGTGTCTGTGGTCAGTGGGAGGACGGTTTAAGTATAAGTGTGTGTGTCCAGAAGACCCAGGGGCCGGTGTGAGGGCTGAGACAGCAGAGATGGTCGGGGTGTGACCGCACGGAGCTCGGCCTCTCTCACCGTGACCCTCTGTGTCTGTGAGCAGTGTGACCCGCTGCACTCACACAGTATAATTAAGCAGAATTCTACCATGTCCCGAAATAACAGGAACACAAGCATCTTCAGTTTCAGGACTGAACAAAAGAAGTAACCCAAAAAATGCCCACAGCACTGCCTTATAGCTCACGCAATAAGGCAGTGCTGCTTTCACTGAGAGAAATCCAACTACTTCTGACAGCTTTTCAAAGTTGTTTATTATTAGATTGATATTTCTTTAAGCTTATTCCTTATTATTCATACTTGCTTTTATCCAAACTGAGGAGGCCTATCCCAGAGGCCTAGGATTTAAGCGTGTCAATAATATTCAATATTATTATATTTCGATATATGATATAAGATATGTAGGCTATGTAACAATCAACTTTGAACTCATGAAAAACATGACTATTCCATAGGATAATATAATATATTTGTTTTAATCAAATGTGGTATTACTTTCGGGATCCCTCCTGTTCACCCAGCTTATGCACTGTTGCTCATATGTTTAGACAATGCTATAGAACATGTAGACACAAGCCCTGGCTAAGATGAAACATTTGCTCAGCAGCTTGGCTGATCGACAAACAGGCTTGTAATAATTAAATAAAGAGGCCCTCTCTCTCTCTTGCATGATATCACATGCTGGCTCTCTCTCTCTTTTTCTGTGCTTCCTTCATGTCGAGCACAGAGAGGGCAGCGTAGCCTTGGTGGGATTTATGGAGGCCAGAAGTCTCTTTATAACCATGGGGTCAGTGGTGCATGTTAGATACCAGTTTAGACCACCCCACAATGTCCACAGTAGGTCCTGTCCTGAGGAGCAATTAAAGCTTTGAATTAGCCTCTTATCATGGTGTGCTACTACACTACAACTAGACATCTGTGTCGGTATTGGATCCTATGATCCAGGTACATGTTTGTGTTAATCAATGCCTAACTGGGACTAGATTAGATCACCCTTGAGCGTCAAGTATGTCAGCTTCCATGGCAACTAGAGATTCTTCCCTTCCCTACTTTGCACAGTGTGAGCCTATTGCATTTCTGTTTGGTTTAGTTCCATCAAGCATGATGCATGGAGCCATGCACACAGGATCGATTGGGAAGAGACAAGTCCTACCCTTAGCGTGTCCTAAGGGGAATGCCTGAGCATGGGATTGGTTAAATTGTCACATCGGATGACGTCAAACTTGTTAGCACCTTCAATCGATCATGTATCATGACGATACCATGATTACAGCCCTAAGCCAGGTCTAAGCCACCCTATATTCCAAGCACAAGACACACTAACCCTATTATAACCTCATCTGATCTTAATAGGATCTGAGAGCGGGCAATTAGTGTTATGTCATAGGTTTATGTATGTCATAGGTGCCCTGTACGAAAGTCAACCAAATTATTCCCTATAGATTTCAAGAAGGCCACGTGTTGTCTCCATGTTGGCGCCAAATACCCATACACTCTGCCTCTGCCTTCAGTGCATAGTGATGAGCATTACAATCCCACCTTGCATGAACACTTTGTTCATTCTGAGATTGTTAAAGCCCCCCGCATTTAGGGTTATGGTTATGCAATGGTGGCCTCGCCACGCTTAACTAGACATGCTTGTCTTCTGGTCATTTCTGATGGTTTCTGATTGTGAAATACTTTGTTGTGTCAAGCTCTATCAGAGAGAAGTTTTGAGTTCAACCCTGGTAGTGATGATGCAGTGATGCAGGCTAATGCTCAATTTGCTGAATCTAACAGTGTCCTTGAAAACAGCTTTTAATTGCATTTTACAACACTGCCAAGTTGCTCTCGCTCTCTCTCTCGCTCTCTCTCGCTCTCTCTCTCGCTCGCCCTCTCTGCCCCACTTTTCCTTAATCTGTCCTTCTTTCACTTTGCTGCCCACCTCTTGTTATTTCCCTTTAACTCTCTTGTTTCCAGCTATTTCTTCTCTCCGCCTCTCTTACTTTCTCCATCCGTTTACCTATTTCCGAAGTCTCACGGAAAATACTGGCTCAATGCTGTGTTATCAGGCAATCAGAGACAGGCACACAGGCCACATACTACTGCTGCTGTAATCAGTGTGCTGTGAACACCATCCTAAGCTGTTCAAACATAACCTCAGACCAGACCATGCAGGACATGCAGGTCTTCAATCCCAAGACCCAAAACCTCTGCAAGAGAGACACAACCCCTCTGCAAGGGACACAACCCCTCTACAAGAGAGACCCAAAACCTTTGCAAAAGAGACACAAACCTCTGCAAGAAACCAGCAATGACAAAATAAAAATGGCCAATTGGATTCCCAACAACACGCTTCCATTCTTAGTTGTCTGCAGACACGGCCATCTATTGCACTTCACATTTGATATAATTCGAGTTGATGTCCACCATGTTAAAAGTCACCTTTGTCACCTGGCAATGGTGTATATTCAATGCAATGGTGTATATTTGTAGTTTTTCTTCAAATATTGGCTCAGTTATTTAGCCACAGAGTGAGCTCCTGGTATATGTCTTGGTTTACAACACGATACACAGCGGCCATGCCAGTCGATGTCAGGAGGATCATTCAACCGACGGACAGAAACTAATAACACTCTGTTGTGGAAGTCACGCACTGGTGACACGGCACGCTTGCTCAGCTACGGTAGTACACAAAGCCACATGTTAACAACACACCTGTAGAACTCTCCCCTATTTCACATTGGAGATCTATGTGTACATGCCATCTATCGGATACACGTGAATCTATATCTATCCATAGGATTGTCTGTCTGTGTAATCTAAATCTCTCTTATCTCGTACCTACAAACCTTAAGACTTGCCATTGGGAA
Organism: Trisopterus luscus; assembly: GCA_027122455.1. Lineage (NCBI taxonomy): Eukaryota > Metazoa > Chordata > Actinopteri > Gadiformes > Gadidae > Trisopterus > Trisopterus luscus. The sequence goes on along the minus strand of JAOPUA010000169.1, from coordinate 12,225,971 downwards.
TCACCCTATAGATATTACGCATTTTTTATCTCCAGACCCTTGTCAGTTCCTCAAGCCTGAATCAATACGACGTGCAGACTGAATTGCTTCTATGTACTAACATAAGCAGGCCAGAAAAAGATCACAGGCTTGGGCCAGTATCTAGCCCTGAGGGAAATGGCTTTCTCCTTGAACTGTCTTTAGTGGTTCTCCAGAATAGTTTCGCTCCTCGTCACCCTGTGGCTGAGATTAACTCCCTGGAAGTCCATTTCAGGACAGCCGCTGGTGGCAAAATGTGTGTTGGAGGGGAACAACATTTTAAGATTTAGTTTTATCTTGAGAGACATTCTTATAATTCAAAATGCACAACTGCTGCTGGTCGTAGTGCCGTTTTGTCTGGGTATAGGACTTAAGATAAGATTAGAGATGAGAATGAAGATTATAACATCAAGGAAATTCCTAAAGTGGAAAAGGGACCTCTATGAACCCCTTTTTTGCATACTTTTTCTTTGCTGCATTGCATCAGGCAGCGCTGCCATTTCAAAAACGCCAAATACTGAACGCTGAAGACGACAATTAAGATCGAAGCAAATGTAAAACCCTAGACAAACACCCACCCACCCACACACGTACACGCCATCAACACACCCATACATCCGTCATTTTTGTCTTCTTCCGGAGCTTCCGACTGTCCGACGTCATCCCAGCAGAGCACATCGGCGTGAGTGCCGGTGGTGAAGGTCAAACACACCACTATGGTCTGCAGCTGTTTCAATATTGTGACATGTGATCTGAGGCTGGCACAAAGAGGCCCTTTAAACCAGAACTGGGACACAAAAGCCCGGGAGAACAGGGCGCTCATCCCGTGGCTACGCTACTGACCCCACAGCTCACAAGGTGCACACACACACACACACACACACACACACACACAGGCACTCTCGCACTGATACACAAGAAAAACGATAACGCAGACACATGCGTGCCGACAAAATCACATGCAGGCCTACACAAAAACATGCACACAAAGACAAGACCACACTTGCATGACACACACACACACACACACACACACACATGTGTTGGCTCAACAAATATCTTCCAGCTCTGCAATATTTGAGTTATTTATATCCCCCAGTTGTTACATGTGTATAACTAGAGACACTGAAAGGAGTTGCAGTGCGTTGTGTTATCTTTTGCGCATGCTACCCCACAAAGCACCATGCAGGGCAGTTCATACATGTATAGTTTGGGAATGTTACAAAGTATGTCACACACTTTGAGAGCCCGCTACTGTCCCCGTCTAATCCTCCATTATGGCAAAACCAACACAAACACACAGGCTCAAACCTTGTGGTGAATAAACATTACGTAGGCCAGAAAAAACCCTAACAAAAGGGAGAAGTGGTGAGTGAACGCTTTATCTCCCGAGTCAAGAGGACAGGACTGCTTTTGTCTTCTCGCCCTGCTCTCTCTCTCCCTCTCTCCGTATCTCTGTCTCTCTCCCGTTCTACCCCTTCGCCGCTCGCAAGGCTGGTCTGACGGTGCGTGCGCGCCCTGGTAACTCTCACAGCGGTGGCGTTTCTCCTCGCCTATGTCACCGACAGGGATCGTACACGAGGAGAGGAAAAAACACACAGCGGAGGTCTTTCAGCACCGCGCTCCCAGTGGCAGGATCCCACATGCAGTCCAGGGCCGTCGGGAAGTTCACGAGGCCATGGCCAATGAGGAGGACCTGAGGGGCCTAAAGGAGGAACTTAAGGAGTGTTTTCAAGAAGAGGAGGAGAGATAGAACACAGAGAGACATTCAGGGAGTTCAAAGTATTATGAAGCACTGCGGCTCTATCCCCTAGTTGACACATGACGTGAGAGAGAGCCTTCCAGGGAAACAAGTTGCAACAGCCAACAGTCGCAGCTAATTATGCATAAGTGGCTGACAAGTATGAAATTACCATTCCGCTGTTTTTTTTATTCAGTTGTTAAAGGAAAGCTGGGTTCTTTTCATGCCAAGAATGATCTCGATCAAATTATGCGCTTTGTGCATGACCACTGACATTTTCACAACTATTTATAACGCTTGTCCAGAGCTTGACACACAACATGAACGGTATTTAAAAACGAAGTACCGCATAGAGCCACACCAGGGCTGCGCCACATGTGTGGCTTATAATATATCCTTGTTAAAGGAAATATAGAGGTTGCGCAATCCCCTCTCCGAATGAAGCACTGATGTACACCAGGCGCTCTGCAAGCACGTGGACAAACCGCACTGCAACGTCAGTGCAGCTTAATGTGTCTTAATTGTATAAATGAAAAACAGACCTGCGAGGAATGCAACACACCATAACGTCACGTTGCAGCTATTCTGATAATGTGAGTGTTGAGGTCTGACTTCACCCACCAAAGAGGCCTCTTCTTCCTCTAATGCATGCGTCACGTGGACATGTTTCATCCTGTCCCCGCATTTATTCAAGCAGAGAAAGTCAAGACAGCGACGGAGAATGTCATGCTGATTTGTGTTTATTTTCTTTTTTTTGTGTCTATCACCATACATGTCCCGTAATTCCAGGGTAGCAGGTCGGGTTGACTCTCCGCGACTAAGATATAGGCATGATTTTGATATATATTTATTGATATTCATCCATCTCCCTCTTGACCTTGAGCAGCAAAACCAAAACAAAACAAAACAACAACACAGCCTTAGCTCCAGCCCGGACTGTCAGATAGCTAGAGCAAATAGGTGGAACATGATTGCAGTGAAGTATCTCTTGTATACAAGCATGGGCACCGCCCATCAAAACACTAATCCCCTAACAACCAGTTAGCCCTTCCCCTTCCTCCTCTCCTCCGCCTGGGTGCGGAGCCGTGGGGCTGGGACACTTCAGGGGGTTTTGGAGTCAGGCTAGTCTATTTTGCAGCGTGATTCAACACATCACCATGGTAACTACTCTCCCTGGGACACAGCCCCTGTCAGCAGCTCATCTCTGTGTGGCTGGTAGAGGAGGGGTGGAGGGAGAGGGGGG
>JAOPUA010000169.1:12207612-12218863 GCA_027122455.1 Trisopterus luscus | reverse complement strand
AGACAGACAGACAGACAGACAGACAGACAGACAGACAGACAGACAGACAGACACACACACACACACACACACACACAGACCATCTGCCCCTCCTGAGCCATTCTAAGAAACAATAGCTTCATGAGATTATCTACTGATTGTCATTTGGACGTTAAGTGTCGGGGTAAGATTGAGGGCTCTCCTCTTGAGTGCATTACTTTGCCCATACATACAGTCATAGGGACACTTTGATCCATACTGGAACATTTCCCATGAGCAGAAAGAACACCCCCTATTGTCTGGCTCTTCCCAAATATTTAGATGAGCAAAAAAATATCCCAAAGCCACAAAAATGAACACCATAACATGGACACGCAGATAGGTGGAGACAGACGCATCTCTCTTTCGAACCATTTCCCACACTCGCACACAGACAAACACACGCACAGAAACTCAAGCAAACCATGAAACATAAAAGCTCTTCAGAGAGATGTCCTGTACACGACCTGTTGGAAAATCTAATTCAGTTCCAAGCCAAGATGAACAACTCCCACACATGCAATGTCCACAGAACAGGCTGGCCTGTTAAAATGATGCAGTTGGGACACACCAGAGCAGCTCAGCTTCTGAAAATACATCACACTTTATTCTCATGCTCATAGTGAACTGAGGGCTCAATGAACATTTCAAAATAGCTTTATAAGCATGGAAACACAGACAGTAACCCCGCCTATGGTTAGGTTTAAAGTTAGTCACTCAGAACAAAAACACCAGTTAGTCACCCGGCTTTTGCTGAAATCTTTCATCCGTAAAAAACACAAATTGCATAAATCAACTTTAACTTCAAATCATCATCGTTATGGCATCGCTATGTGTGCTGAGCGCCAGGAGGAACAAGCAGAAGCAGCTGACGGGTAGGACGGTGCGTGAAGTGGGTGTGCGCAAGGTGGGGGGGCATCTCCTTAATGAATGACAGCCTTTCACCTCCCTCATAAACACATCACATGAGAGCTGCCTCCTACTTGCCTCCAGCAATCAGCACAGCACAGCACAATGGCATACAATGTCACACATTGTCTCGTCCGCTACTGTAGGTGCAAGTGGACGGAGACAGGGAAAGAGAGAGACAGAAAGGGGAGACAGAGTCAGAAATGAAAAAGAAGGAAGTGGGAGAGGGAGTGGGAGAGAAGGATAGCGAGAGAGAAAGAGAGAAAGCGAGATTGACCCTGAACAGTGTTATAAAACCTGCATAAACATAAAAACGTTGTGCCTTGTCCATCTAATACCATTTTAGAAAGTAGGGTAGCTACTCTAGGAGAGAGCACTGGCCTGCGCAATGCTGCAGGGTGTCGGAGAGCCACTAGCCTTTAGCAACCACGACACAACTGCAACAAGACAACACGTTTCTCCTTTCATTGACCCTAACCTTCACAAACACAACACTGCAGTCGCTCTCTGTTATGAAAACACAGACCACCCTAAGGGTCCATGCTTTCCCCTACACAGAGTCAAGTGTGTGCGTGTGTGTGCGTGTGTGCGTGTGCGTGTGTGTGTGTGTGCGTGTGCGTGCGTGTGTGTGTGCGTGCGTGTACGTGTGTGTGAGTGTGAGGTATTCTTAACTACGATGCTTTCCAAGTGTTCAGTGTCACTGGCCGATCCCTGAACTCAAGATTAGCCTAGACAAACTGTCCTTCCCCGCAATCTCCAATTCTCTCTCAGCCTCTCTCCACGACAGAACAAGGAATGAGAAAACTGACCGATTACAGTGCAGATAACGTGTGCTCGGTGGTGGTTGGTGCTCAGGGGGAGCTGTGATGATGTCACACCATGATAATGTAGAATCCCCCCCGCAGCCCTCCCTCTCTCTCTCTTTCACTCTGCATCTCTCTATCGGACCATGTGTGTGTGTGTGTAACAACATGCATGCCAGTGCTCTCTCGTTACCGCCTTGCAGCACTCTACGCGCATACTGCAGACATTTCTTTGGTTTCACAACGCCGGCATTCAGCCAACTTTAATAGCATAACCATACAACTGACAGGGAAGTCAAACATAGTGACGTTCTTTCAGCCTGCCTGCCTGCTTGGTGGCACCAGCACTGGCCGGTGACTTCAAGCCTGAACACTCGATACTGCAGGTGTGCTGCATCAAGAGTCGCTATTGGCCAGCCAGGAATAGCCTGCTGTCATTGGCCACACTGCTGTCCATGCCGGTAAACAAATAAGGCAAACACCATGTTTTCTTACGTGCAGAATACACATTACGTGCTGCCTCAAGGAGTGTTTACTGCAGCTATGAATGTCGTAAAAATGAAATTCAAACTGTTATCAGACTATCATGTCATGCCAGAATCAGAATTATCCATTGATTAAATAATTATTATGATATAATAAAATAATCAGGACAGGCAGTCCTTCACACACTGCCTTCTTAGGCATGGCGCAGTATGACACCCACAATCCCGAGATGGGGAGATGCATACATTCCTGAGTTTTGACATTCATGGCAATGTTGCAATATTATGATAACACACCCACATAGACGTATATCTACACAGCAACACACACACACACACACACACACACACACAAATCTTCACATCAACACACACATTCTCACTCACATAGCAACACATCAACACACAAACTTCCCAGACAGACAGAAACACACAGACACCTTTGACATTCACAAACCTTCATTATTTCATACCGACAAAGGCACTTAGCAAAAACAACAAATGGCCTGGGGAATGACACGTGAGACGACGTGCAGCCTTTAGCGTACTCACGAGAAAACACAGCCGGCTATCTCCTTTCATCTGTCCTCTGCTTCCAATGGCTTCCCCGCAACACGACTTCAACTGCTGGGCTGCTACCCTCTTCAGCCACAAGCACAGCACAGATTGACAGCGATAAAGAAACAGGCAGATCTGCAGTGTTGGAACCCTGTCAGTAAGCTTACGCCTCTGAACGTGAGTGTGTGTGTGTGCGTCTGTGTGTGGGTTTGCCCCTGCTCTCTCCTCCCCTTTCTCTCTCTCTCTCTCTCTCTCTCTCTGTCTCTGTCTCTCCACCCTCACTCGCTCACATTTTCCAAGGTCAGTGGACTGAGCAGGCTGCTGTAGCTGAAGGCTCCTCCCTCCTGCTCCATGTACGATTGCACTGGCTTCTCCCCCCCACCCACCACCACAAACGTCCACGTCTCCCCCTCCCCTCCCACTCCTGTTCTCTCTCTGTCTCTCTCTCTCTCTCTGCGCTCAGACCGGTAATTACCATCATGATCCAGATTAACTCCTGGGTGTGGGCTCTGTTGTTGTACAAGTGTGCCGGTCTGGACGGAGCTGCGCCGACAGCCTAAACACACACACAGACACACACACACACACATGCAGAGAGACACAGACCCGGACACACACAGAGAAAGAGAGAGAGACACACACACACACACGCACACACGCACACACAGGGATTAAAGCCTAGACCTAGGGCCCAGGTGAAGGGGCAACCAGGCCACGGTTCAGGAGATTTTTTTATAGTTTTATTTTTAAGAGTTTTATATGGGATAAGATAGATAGAAAATGCCTGTGGATAAAATAAGTCTGATTCTAACCACATGACGATGATGATGATGATGATGATGATGATGATGATGATGGTTCTGTGAAAGCAGAAAAACTATTTGTTTCTCTTTTTTTGTATCTTGCGATTGGACATGTTGCTGGTCAGGAACAGCTACAGCAGATTGTCAAATAGTGACTATTGTTTGATCCTCAAAACATAAACACAGAATCCACAGGCAAAGTCTTTCTGTTTAGAGCAGACTTAAAGAGCTTAAAAGAAGGGAGGTCAGAGAGAGAGATAGAGAGAGAGAGAGAGAGAGAATTTTTTTTTTTTTAACGTACCAAAGTGCAGCGTTTTGTTTGCGGTTTCCTTTTAACGGCAAAGTTGTGGTTAATTTCTTTTTTTTTTTAAGGTGCTCTGGCATGTTAAGACGTTAACACATTCTAAAGAACAGAAGAAACTCGTAGCCTATATCTTATTAAGACATATATGTTTCTAATCAGAGGTTGATTTAACACTTCAGCTGATGCTTCGGCGACACCAACAAAATAAATGAAAGGTCCTCAGGAAACAGACAATCAATCAATCTCAGTGATCAGGTCTTTAGCGGATTGAAGCTTGACTTAAAAGATCGATACATTCACTGGGCCTATTTAAATACTGCCCCGGTGGAGAATATCCAATCACTTTGAGCCCCAAAAAGTGTATGCAATAATAACCCCTAACCCTAACCCTAACTTTTAAGATAATTTGCCATTTGATTATACAAAATGTAATCAGCGAACCGAGAACAGGCTACTACCGTTCATGTGTATTCGGTGGCCACTCTTCAGTCGACCATAAATGATTAGCAGGTATCCCGGTAGCCTCCGCTCACTAAATCAACGCAACAGATAGCTCCGCTGACTCAGCGGATTCCCCGAGCAAACAGCTTTCCACTGGGGGCCGTACATTTGCACACAAGAAAGAAACTGTGCTCTTGATATCCCTGCATCTAAAAATACATGTTTGGTTCATTATAAAGTATTATTACGTTTTCCCCAGGAACGGTTTGATGAAGCTAACGACGCTATGCTAGCATCGTTCTACATACTCCCATGCTCTCGGTTAATTGTATGTGGAAGGGTTTTTGTCTACTCTGATGTTCTTGTGTGTGGTGCTGCCATCTTGTGGGCGTTCGGGGATCAAACCACAGCGACCAAAAAACAACCAACAAATTAGTAATGTTAAAAAGTCTAAATATAAAAAGCACTAAATTGCAAAATCTAAAAATAGTTGATTATGCCCTGAGACTAAAATAAACCTTTGGTTATTATATGAGGTTTGGGAGTGAATGTATATTGTTTTAAAGTCACAGAGGTCAATTTTGCATATGAAATATCAGCTGGGAAAAAAATGAAAGACAAATGAACAAATGAATGAAGTGTCATGTGTATTTCATGCTCAAAAACAAACAAATGTGAACAAAAAGGCTACAGCTATCAATAATAAGACATTTGCGCTACATCTGTCAAATACAACGTTGGACCAGCCAACACATACTCTCCACACAAAAACAAAAGCACAGGGAAACAACCAACAAACAAAAACAACTGAGTGTTGGCCTCAGAGGGTTAAAGGCTGTTAAATCATTACCAGACCAGCAGATGGAGGCATTCATTGTGAAATTGATACAAACATAACCAATGAACAAAATTATCAGAAAAAATGGTTTTAAATAATACAATTAGTGACCACAAATAAACAACAAGTTTGTAACATATTTTGGAGGTTGAAAACACCTGGTAAACAAGTACAAATGAGAGGAAATGGGATGTTGTTCTTGAAACACGATACTTCACAGAGGATGACTCATGAAGTTGATGATAGGAAACCATTACAGAACATAACAGGTGGGGGAGGTATGAGTCTGCAAGGCACATCACGTGGATTGAGAAGGCTACAGCATCTCAGATGTGTGATAGTGGTTATTTGATTGAATACACCTCATACAATGTCAAGTTCCTGCCATCCAATCCTAGAAAGTATTTGTCAAAAACTCTGCCTTTGAAACCAGATCCTCTTTTAATTTATTTTTATTTAAAATGAATACGAAATAGGACTTCAGGCCCAGAACATAACAATATGTGCCCAGAACAGTCGTGGCTGAAGAATCGGAACACGTGTCAAACCAGTGGGATGACAAAGTAAGGGCTTCAACAGAACATACAAAATGGACCTCAAGTCAAGGAACTACTCATATTTCCCAAAGCACATTAGGGAAATGATTCAATGGGGCTGTAGGTAAGATTCCAGAGGTGTAAAGATAGAAGAGAAGAGAGCAAAGATTTTGAAACACTATAAAAACAACCCCTCCCTTTCTGCTCCCACCCGCCCCACGTTCGTCCGCGATTGAGAAGTGTTGCTTTTTACACACGCGTGTTTGGCCAAGATGGATCGCCAACACCATTCAAATAAGACAGCAGTGGCCTCAAATCTAAATGGGATTATACAGAGGCAGGCGCCGTCATCTCACAAATGGTATTCTCACAGAGCATTTCACTTACTGATAGCTCAGGAATGGCTGTGGCATTTCTGACCAATTAGACTCAAACAACAACACTAAAATCTTACCTACAGCATCTTCCTCAATTATCATTGTAAATAGAACTTGTGACCGTGCTACTAAACAAAACACTTGGTTTACTGAAATGCCGTAATCGTGTATACTGTATAGTAGTGTATCTGGTTACTGTTTGTAAAAAAGCTGTCATACCCTCATTAATTTCAACCTCTTACTTTTCTATTATGTAGTAGGAATAGCATGATGGAACATCTGAACTGCATGTTGCGGTCAGCATACATATCAATTACGCTCCAACTGGCAAGCAAAATAGAATCAACTGTATTATTAACAAGTAGTGTATCTATACCTCCCTATTCCTCACTAATAAGTTATGTTGAATTATGAATAATTTAATTACTGTTTGTATACTTAATTTTGGCTAAGAAGTGATTAGATTTAGATTTAGATTTTGGTTGAAAAACGAAAACCCTGCATTGAGTGAATCCTTATTAGGTTGCTATGAATGTTAAAGCTGGGGCTTTCATTATTAATACATCCCCTTTCTGGTTCCAATAGTGACAAAGAAAAAAACTGGGAACTGACCTCAGAACCTCAGAATGTCACTAAACGATTTGGCCACCATCATAGTATGCATAACATGAAGGAAGATGATGTGCTACTTTGATACTCAAAATAGGTAGTGTTTAAGTGTTTAAGTACTTAAATTAAAATTCTCACTACAAGTCCTTACTGACTTGCCGATCAGGCACTTCCCATTGGAGTAACTCCTTCCGCCATTTTTGTAAGTCAACACAATTCACTTCAACGGTTTTTTACAGTGGCCGCATAAATCACTAAAGCACTAAATCCCAGCATGCACCACACAGCCGTAGACAAGTGTATGACGTAGATGCCGAGTTCACTGATGGAGGCGGAAGCTCCTGGCAGAACTCCCGGATCACAGTATCTCGGCGGTGCGAGGCTCAAGGAAGGGGGGGGGGGGCGACCGCCTTGCTGATGTAGAAAAGAAACTTAAAAAAGCATTATTTTTCAATCAGTGGAGAATATTGAAAACATTATTGTTATGCCTTGTTGTGTAAATCTTTTTCCAAAAAAGTAAAAAGATGGTAAGGCAGAATGAAACAACCATTGGTAAGTTGTACACACACACACACGCAAACACACACACACACACACACACACACACACACACACACGCAAACACACACACACACACACAAACACGCACACACACACTTCCCTAAACAACTGCTATCATTACTGTTTTGATTATAATAAACACAGCAAAACATACAAATGGTAGTTGTGTTCAAACTGCAAAAAACTGACAACAGTGGTTTGCCAGGGTGAATGAAGAAAGGAGAAACGTCTCCAAAGGCCCATGGTTCAAAAAAATACTGCTCAGAATGTTCTTGTTGTGTCCTCCGTCTTCACCAGAATGTTTCTAGACGCTGCCCACAAAACAGCAGCTCACAAGCAGTGAGTCGTGACACTGCTTCGATCATGCTACCGTCATGAAATACTGTATCAAACAATGTGTCCCATGACTCAACTCACTGTGTGTCAGTGGGACATACACCTGGCGGCGACTGCCTCGCTTTCCTTCAGTCTAGCGGATTGGCCCGCATGTCTTTCGCAGTCAGAGACTTCCATGGGAAGCATCAACAGACAAAGGCAGACAGAGAAACCAAGGCAGGGCAGGTAGTGGCATGACTGGTGAGGTGGAGAGTGGCTGGGGTTCACTAGGGCCGGGTGCGTCTGGGTGTTGGTAGAGAGGGAGCCCCCTCAGCTGTGGTAGCTGGACACTGCCGCCTGTTTCTGGGACAGCCGCAGCAGCTCCTCCCTGATGGCCTTGATCAGGGAGGCCGAGGAGTGGGTGGGCGGGCAGGTGTCCAGGGGCTCCGGGGCCGAGGGGTAGCCCAGCCCGGGCGTGTCTTGGTGGGCCGGCGGTGCGGAGGGCTCCCGAATACCATTCCGGGCCATCTGGGGGAAATACAGTGGATGTTCAGTAATTGGTTTAGGATGGACCAGGAATTGTAGCTTAATGAAAACATGGGACAAAGGACTTTACGTGACTTACCTGCAAAGTGTATTTTTGGAAGGGTTAAACACAAGCTTTAAGTCAAATCTAGACCTAGTCGACTGGACTCACCACATCCTTGCCATGGCCTGGAGGGGAATAGTCGTTGTCATGGTAATGGCTCCAGCCGACCACATCGTTCTGTCCGACCGGTCCCCTGCTGATCCGGCTGGACAGACCCACCTGCGTCAGGTGGTGGAGCTGGGAGCCTTCACAGGAAAGATAGCACACGCACATTATTCACAGTCTCTGCACTGCGTCGCGGCCGATGCCAAACTCCCACTTCCATCATCGTAGCAGACAAGGGCGACTTCAATAATTCAACAGGACTTTAGGTCTGACAGCTTTACTGCTCTGGGTTAAGACTGGGTGGCTGGGGCCACTCATCCAAGACACAGCTGTTAACAAACTGCTTCAAACCCCCGATCGATGAAGGCTCTCTCTGCCTGTTGATATTGACTTGAGATATATGGGAAAAACTAGCTTATGGGTATGGGGAACATTGATTTACAGTGAGAGCACAAAACTGACTCTTCGTGTGTGTGTGTGTGTGTGTGTGTGTGCGTGTGTGTCTGTGTGTAAGAGGGTTGGGTTACCATACCTGCAGTGCCCCCTACTGGTCGTGGTCTGGCTGACAAGGGCTGCTCCTCAGCGTAGTGGCTCTTGCTAGGGTACAGGCTGTCAGGCTGCAACGGGGGCCCAGCTCCTGGTGCCTCCCCTGGGGGCAGGAAGCTGGAGCCTAGCCCCTGTCTGGAACACAGAGAGGGATCCGGAGATGTGGTGAGCTGAGCTCAGATTCATATGACAACTGCTAAGCCACATGTTACAAATAGACAGCACCTTAACAGAGTAAATTAGTTAAATAAATAAAAGGCCAAATTATATGATGTTTTTGGCTGTTCTGGGGGAGGGGAGAACATGTTTTCCGGTGCTATATTTTATTTTTTATTAAATACTGACTCTGTATGTCGTTTGTTGTAAATACTGTACGCATTTTTATGATTGTGTGACTAACTCTAATAAATAATTTTTACAACCACTCACAAAATAAAATGATAACCCATCTTATCTTAAGATCACACTGGGTACAGTATGAATGGACCTCCAGACAGACATTTGAATCTGGTATGAATGTCGACCTACTACAGGCATAGACTTATTGGATTGTGGGTGAGAGTGTGTGTGTGTGTGTACAACACAAGCCAACAATAGTGTGTGAGATTAAGTAGTTTCCATGCTTGGATCAGATCCATTAGACCGATGAAATAATGATGATTCCCTCTTCAATTATTCAGCATGCTCCCTCCCAACGGAGCCATCCCAACGGAGCCATCCCATCGGCGAAAGAAAAACCATGTTCACCGGGTTCAGAGGTAGGAATGAGGCCAAACAGGACACAGATCAATGGGAAACCCTTTTGGTGTCCGTGGTGTAAATGGGTGGAGGCGAATATAATGGGATCCAGCAGGACTCACCGATGTATGAGGCTCGGGGGCAATCCCAGGTCATTGTACCTCTGTGAGTGAGGGGGTTGAGCGATGGTGAGGGGCTACGGGGAGAGAGGGCAGACAAACAGAGCCAAGAACAGTGGTCAGAATCATTACGTTTCCCCCGCTGCATAGACTCCCCCGTTCTGGTGTACCTGGAGGGGGCTGATTTCAATCCATCACTCACTCACCGCTGTGCCTCCTATCAGACAGATCGAATGTCACCGTTGCAAATAACGGTTGGCAAAAAAATATTGATATTTAGCAAGCTCCCTAAAATAACGTGTCTCATGAGATAGGAAAATCCTACAGTATGTGCAAAATATTTTTGTCTCATAAAACTCATCACATTTCTACGTAGTGACGTAGTGACATTTGTTGTTGTGCTTTACATTATATTTCACTGTAATCTTAACACGCCATTTCACATGAGTCAAAGCATAATTCATTTATTGCAGTTCAACACTTAGGAAGGCCTCGCCTTTCTGGTTCTGCGTAGCACAGTAAAGCTGACACACGGGGGGGGGGGGGGGGGTGAATTACCCCAGAGCCGGTCATAAGAGGCTGCTGGAGAGAGTCGGCCGGGGATTACAGGCCACAGGGTGGTGGTGGCCGGTGGGGGGAAGGGACAGCGACAGATGGGAGAACCCTTAACCGATAAGCGTAGTGGAAAGGAATAAAGATCTAGCGGATCTACGGGCCGGTCCTGCTGTGGGACGCTGGGCCCGAGTGAGTAGGAGGGGGATGCGTACACACCCGGAAAACCTTGCGTTCCTATGGCTTCCTGCGCAGTAAGACAGGTAGAGGGGGATCTGCGACACCGAGGACCGACTGACTGAAGCTTACAAGGTCTCAATCCGCCGAGGGCTCACAGGGCTTACAGAAGGCAGAACCCCCCCCCCACCCCCCATGTGGTCCGTGGTGGAGTACAACCTGTAGGAGAGCGGTGGATTTGACAGTTGGGGAGGGTAAAGCCAGAAGCGTACTTCAAAAGAAATTGATTATATTTCGGCTGGCCCGAGAGTGAAGAAGTCCTCTGCAGACAAACGTGTCCTCTACTCAATGTGGTTTGGGTTTGGTCACAACACACACCGTTGGTGACCGGTGAAATCAAGTTTGTCTCTCGAGGTGCAAAAGGTGAAAAAGTCAATTCATGGAGGTGTGCCTTTGTTCCATTTCTACCGCAGGCAGGGTCATTGTGTTCCTACGACCACACTGACCTTCTGCTCTGCCTGAGGCACGCCGACCGCCACAGGGCTCACGGTAAGCGATAAGGAGGGTCGGACTTCCATCGCTACTCACCCCGCCGAAGGAGCTAAGGGGCAGCGGGCGAGAGGAGCCCCAGGCCCTGGAGCCCGGGGCCGCCGGCGGACTGGAGCCCGGCGGGTGGTGGAGGCTGCTGCCGCCGCCGCCGCCGCCCCCTGGGAGGGTGATGCCCGGCGCGCTGCCCTGCGAGGTGGGCGACACCAGGGCGAAGGCGTCGTCCAGCAGCGAGTGCATCTGCTGCCGTGCCTCCTCGATGGAGGGCTGGGGCGGGGCGTAGGGGGGCGGGGGCGGGGCGTGGCCCAGCGGTGGGGAGGAG
>JAOPUA010000169.1:12195856-12207328 GCA_027122455.1 Trisopterus luscus | reverse complement strand
GGTGGGGGAACCCTGGTCGGGGTCCGACTAAGGTAAGGGAGGGGGAGGGAGGGAGGGAGATGAGATGGGGGACAAAAAGGGAGAAGACAGCGAGACGTAAGAAGAGAAGCATTGAAGGGAAACAAGTCAACATTAAAGTGATGGAAAACAGAAATCCAAAGCTACAGTGTTTCAGGCTTTGAGGAAGTACAAACTACACAAAACAGTGAGAGGGGCTGGGGTCAAACCCCACATTTGCTCAAGGACGTATACAGGGGCCAACAGCGTTCAAACCTAGAACCTTTGGGTCTGAGCCTAATGGTTCTGGGTCAAACACCCTAACCACTGCTGGCCCATCCTGTCCACCCCAGCTAGACTGAGGACAGCTTGAGCCTTCCTCGGGGAGGTACCCACCACGAACGCCACGTTGCTGACGCCGGGACCCCTTCTGTAGACGGCGTCGCTGTCGCTGGTGATCAGATGGTCTCGGTCTGCGTCCGCCAAGCCCGCGCTCAGCTGGTCCTTCCTCCTCTGCCTCGGGGAGCGCCTCCCTCGCCCCCTGAAGAGAGCGAGCGAGCCCAAGCCCCAGCGTTGGTGACCTTAAACTTTATACTGGACACTGGAGCATTCTACTGTACCCCGGTAAACATGTGTGCTGTGTAGTGTGTGTATTTTCTATTACTATTTGACCATTTAGCTTCTGTTGCATCCAAAGCACCTTACAGTGAGTTCAGATTGAGCCGGTTATACTCAGGCATCTTGCTAACCTGCAGGGGGATTCAAACCCCAAACCTTCCGGGAGGAGGGGGGAGGGGTCCAACACACCAACACAAACAACACCACTACCCTCAGCCTTTTCTACACGGTCAAAATATGAAATATTTAGATAGTAAGGTATTCATCTGGCTCCATTAGGAATGCTGTTAACATACTGAACAATGTGTTAAAGATATTTGACCCCACTTTCATAACTTCTACAGATTTTCTTGTTTATGTATCATCGTGATCCACATGATGCCTATTTTCCTGCCTGGTCAGAAGCTAGAACTTGAATCAATCGCAAAATAAAAAGGATAAGGTGGTCCTACTATATCAGAGTTGGGGGGTGGGGTTGGGGGAGGGGTCCTCACCCTTTCTTGGACTCAGTGAAGAGGGAGTGGATGTGGAGCTCCGGGTCCAGGATCCGGTCTATCTGCTGCCGGGCCTTCTGGTAGATCCGGCCCGGGTCTTTGGTGTCTCCGAAGCCGTTGGACGTGTTCTCCATGGCGGGGAAGTCGTAGTGGCCCTTCCTCTTGGCACGCAGGCGGATCTTGTTGCGGTGATGTTCGATCTCCGACTTGTGTCTCAGCGCCACCTGCATCTGAAGGAAGACGGGGGGGGTCAGTGAGCCAGGGGGGGCCGTGAGTCAGTTGTAAGGGCTCCCTCCTTAAAATTTAAAAAAAGAATCTCTACAGCAGATATAAAATAAAATAAATATGAAATGCATTAACATATAAATATGAATTTTGGCATTGATTTATTTGGTGTGTCTCTACTGCAGGAAGCGGCCGACCTCTTTGTTCATGTGGGGGTTCACCGGTAGCTTTCCGTTGACGCTGGGTCTGAGCAGCGGTGGGACGGCCATGGGCTGCATGGCGATGAGCTGGATCTTGTTGGGGAGCCTCCTGCTGGCCTCCATGGAGCGGGACATACGGTCCACGTGCTCGAAGATGGACGCCGTGGTGGAAGACGGCTGCTCCGAACTCATCGGTGGGGGGCCTGTTGGAAGGAGAGAAAGACAGAGAGAGAGAGAAGGCAGAGATAGAGAGAGAGAGACAGAGAGAGAAAGAGAAGGCAGAGATAGAGAGAGAGACAGAGAGAGAAAGAGAAGGCAGAGATAGAGAGAGAGAGACAGAGAGAGAAAGAGAGAAAGAGAGAGAGAGAGCAGGATAAATCATAAGCTAAGAAGCAGCCCTATATACATACAGTCATATGCAAACCTGCTGGTTTCATATGAGTTCACTTCTCCACCAGGGGGCAGACCCATTGAGACCACACAGTGTCTGCACACACAGTGTCTGCATGACATCATTCCCTTCACTTGCTGTTAATACACTACAAAGCACATTGTGGGTTAAGCAGCAAATGATGAATACATTATCTCAGTAACAGAGGAAGGGAAGGGGAACTACTTATAAACACTGTGTGCCCAATTTCAACATTGAAATTGTTTGCAGGGAGGGTTATTGGATTTCCTCTGTGACTGGCAGCTCGGCGGACAGTGATAGACGGTGAGAACGGCAGTAGCATCAAGTAGCGGCAGATGAGCGGAAACAAGACTCAGGCAAGCAGCTGCTAAAGGTCATGACTGCGGTCTAGGGGATGGGGATGGGGGGGGGGGGTGCCAGGAATGACAGAGGAGAAACTCTTACCGATTCTATTTTTGCCTGCAAGAAAAGAAAAAAAAAGAGAAAGAAAGGACACAGGAGTTAAAGTGAAGGGGAAGCAGAATGCCAAGCTAAGAGAGACCGAGAGAGGGACATTTAATGGCCATGTTGTACATTAATCCAAAATGGAGGACTCTGTTCCCGGTTGGATGAGGAAATGAGTACAAAGTTTAGCAGAGCGCTACCTCACCGGGTCGTGTGTATCACTATGAAAACAAAAGGAAACCGATGGAAAAGTGGAAGAGGAATAGGGAGATAGAGCGAGGGGGAGAGAAGGGGAAACAGGGAGAGGAAAAGGGCGAGCAAGACCGCCGGCGGAGAAGGGGGGGGGGGGCTATGACTCATCAAAGAGGGTGAAATTCCACTTGTGATCAAAGTGTTGTTTTTATCCCACCGATTAGCAGCAGTAGATGCTAATCAAATAATGAAAAAATGACACACAGAATGACAGGATGGGCACACATCCCAGTCATTGTCGACTCGATACGTCATATTAACTGGGAGGGTTTACATAACACTTGTTTCTGTGATGTCTACACAGTGTATACAGCATGGAGGCTGTGGATTTCTTCAGATCAGAGGAATCCGCCGAGTGACTGGGCGGAGGGGGGATGAGAGGAGAGACGGGGGGGCAGAGAGCTGCGAGGCTTGTAGCTTCAGACTGTGTGCGGGCCCTGCTTCTGCTTGCTACTGCGGGCCTCATGTCACTCCAGAGGCAGGTCAGACTCAATTTCCAGGCTGTCAGATGCACTGACAACATACGTTGGCGTCTCTTAAGTTCACTACTCCTCGCCTTTACCACCCGACCACCCCCTCTTTCTTGGTCTGCAGACTGCACAGACCCATTCATTTAGTGGCCTTCCAGTGCCTCTCTCTACATACATTTCTATGTATATACTGTAGAGAGTGGGTAAACTGACAAATAGAGACTAAGCCTTTTTCTTAATTGCCTTTCCAAAAAGTTGCTACTACAATTGACCTCTACTCATGTTAGTCTCTTCTGTCTGCAGGCCGTATCCCCACTCTACTCTCCATTCTATTGCACACACACACACACACACACACACACACACACATGCCCCTCCCACACCTCTTCCTATTGCCCCTCTTGTGTCGCGTGCGTTGTGTGTGGGGAGCTGACGACCACCGCAGTTGCTATGGTCACTTTACCGTTTGCAACATTGATGGGTGTTCTGCGCGCCTGCTTGCTGTCGCTGGGCGTGACCTGTCCTCGCCGAGGATCCTCCCCGGAGTCCCTCCCGCTCGAGCCGTCGCTCACCACAGAGTCCCCGTCCGACGGCGAGATCCTGCTCAAACACACACACACACACACACACACACACACACACAGAGACACACACACACACACACACACACACACACACATGAATAATGGAAAACCTGAGAAACTCACAAACACACTTACCGTCAGTGTCATCCATAAAACATCTCTTTTAACACAAGGGTTATCCACGGCGCTATCAATCTCTAGGAAATGCCAGTTTGGAAAACGCAACGCTTTCAACTGTGACTCTGGCATTTCTAGTATGCATGAGGAATTGAAGATAAATATATTAGGTATTTAATTGTGTTTTTTAACATTAAAAAAAAAGCATTTTAAAAAAGAAAATGCTTCATACCACATTTTAAGGCTATATATTCATAATATCTCATCACTCTAGTAAAATTTACAACATATTAGTTACCACACAAACCAGACAGTATATAACATGAATGACCGGGAAATGCCCTGCTGCATCAATAATTAATCCCTGGTTCTGTCAGGGGCTTTTGTGTGGCAGACCACTGCTCAGACTACTTATAAAAACACAAACAGTTGGGAACAGCTCGAAAGCGAAATAATAGCATCAAGAGGCATCTCTGCATCAAGGCGAGGGACAAAGAAAACAAACATGAATGGTACTTTGAAATAGGTGAATGTACTTGGATGATGAATATAACAAGCGCCTAAGCAGGAACAAACCGTCCTTGCACACTAATAGCGCATTTAGTATGTTGTTGTGTTGAAGCCCTTCGATGGTCTTCAAATGGCATCATTACTCTTTAATTGGAGCACATAAAAATTGAAAAAACTATTTGTCTGGTTATATTCATCCGTTCATTGGTTTAATAACCGTTGGTTCATCTAGAAGGACCCTCCTCCCACCCACCTCTCCCGCCGCCGGCCGCTGAGCGACGCCTTGACGGAGGAGACGGATGTCTTGGACGTGGGGACGGGGATCTCCCTGTTTTCAGGTGGGTGGAGGCCCTCTTTGCCGGGCGCAGGGTGGGGCCCCTGGGGTCCCGGCTCCTGGACCACCATGAGGTCATCCTTGCCGTGCTGTCCCAGGTGCAGCTTGGCAAAGTCGAAGCCTTTCACCGTGGGGGCCGGCAGCTGAGCGCAGACGGGAGGGAGAGTGTTTTCATGAGGCAATAGTATGACGCAATGGAAGTGTGAAGGGAGACAGACAGACGGACAGACATATACGCAGACCGATGGCCAGCCAGACCGAAAGACAAGGGAGCACACCAAGAGAGAGAGGGAGAAAGAGAAAGAGATGGGGGGGCACGAAACTGCTTTGTGATTTCTGAGTCAGTAGCTGACCATTGTGCGTTTGCAGGAAAGGGATTTACAACAGTGAGGCTATTTGAGTGTGAAGCCATTGTGTAAAAACAGCCTTCATAGTGGTGAAAGGAAAGTGATATATGTGTGTGTTTTCAGTTAACATACATTTTATCATACTTTGTTCTCACTACTCAGTGCACAATACTCCAATAAGCATATGATGTGATCATTATAAAAAAGAAAAATATCATGCCTGTGCAGAGATGTGTACGACATAAATGTCGGCATGACTTTTTGTGTGGGACTCCTTTCCCTCACTCTCTCACAGAATGTAAACACGTTGAGCTTTTGCAAGGGGAAAGCAGTCTCAGAAATCAATAGCACAGCTATTTTAAAGCACACCATTTACACAACGAGTGTTACATCTGTACAACCACTAGTTATGAATCACCACGTAGCAGAATAGAAAATCCCTCCCAGGAGAAGGGGGACTACTGCATTCATTCATTGCATTACCTTGATGCTCTCTACAGCCTTTCGGATCACATCTATTACTACGACTGTATCTATTACTGGGGGATGATGGCCCGTTAGAGTGCACAGTCCATCCAACCCATGTGTATTAAAGCACCATGAGCCGGTGTCATGTTGCCAACAGGGTGGATTGACTGAGCCCAGTAAGTAGCCATCATCATCTGGGGGAAACGTTGGCTATCCTAAATGGGTGTGCTCGCTGTAAAGGAGCTCTGGTCGCTATGACGACATAGTGTACCTCCTCCTTGGCCTTTCGCCCCGCGGAACTGGCTTTGTACCGCGAGTCCTCTTCCCTCCTGGTCTTTTGACGGGTTCTGGCCGTGGGTGTGCGATCTGGCATTGGCCTTTGCACCCCAACTGTATTTTTCTTTGTTTCCTCTTTCCTGCTGTAATCATCGTCTTCCTCCTCTTCTTCCTCCTCATCTTCCTCTTCCTCCTCTTCTTCTTCCTCCTCCTCTTCCTCTTCTTCCTCCTCTTCTTCCTCTGTGCTGATCTTATGTACAGTACGTTGTGGTAGCGGTGGTTGCTGTTTGATCCTTTTGGTTAAAAGCTCATAGCCCTGGGCCGAGGCAGTGATTGTGGGGAAACAAAGCATGGTGAACTGCACTGCCTAAACAAAGGTCAATAGTTGACTATACCTTTGTGTACATCTCAATGAAGAAAACAAAGGGACTGAGGGTATCTAGGCTACACTAGGATGTGTTTTGAATGTTGTACTACATTTAACATGATAGCATCTGATACTCCCCTGTATCAGTATTTGCATGTCATTAATAAAGCATTAGGTATCACGTAGCCAATATGAGCTACAGCAGGGGGCTACAGGAACATCAACAACCAAGTGGATAGTATTTCTTATTGTGGTTGTCTTAGAAGTCTTGGAAAAAAGTGTGCTTTAGTCGTTTGTTGAGTTCACTTAAAGGTGAACTTAAATGGTGTAGCATTTAGTGGAGGCATCTACCGGTGAGGCTACAATGGCCTGCCCTGGCCTGTAAGGTGCCAGTAGGTATTCCAAAATGAATGATGATGACATCAAGCAAACAAGTCTCCAGTCGGTCTTTTTGATAGTTTGATCAATTGTATTCAGTGATTTAGTCTGTACGACTTTAGATCACAGCTTACACGTAAAATTGCATTTAGCGATTTATCCCTACGTAACCATAAAGGGCTTCTTCTCAGGTAACGAAAACACAAAGATTCTTATCTTCATGGGATTATACAGAAATTAAACATACCAATGAATATAAGTCTGTTCCGCTAGATGCCACTCAATTCTACACACTGCACCTTTAACAATTACTTGAACTTTTTAACAGTATTAGTATTGATTACTTACACTAATAATTAATGGCATATGTTCATATAGAGCCAGAATGTAATATCAGTGTGGCAGTAAAAGTAGCAAAAGCCTTAGCAATGTCTTCTACTACGTCTACATACTACCAGATGCTATGATGTACCTTCCCCCGTTCAGCCTCCTCCTCCTCTTCTTCTTCCTCTTCTTCCTCATATTCCTCCTCCTCCTCCTCATCCTCCTTTTGACTATACCCTATGCCTGACTGTGGAAGTGGGGTCCTGGGCTCCCCGAAGGAGCTGCTGGACTGTGTGTGGATGGAGACAGCACCGGTGTGTTAGAGAGCGAAAGGCTGAAAATTGCTCGAGGACTAAAGTCTGATTACACTGCAGAGGAGATGCAGAGGTCTCTCTCTCTGCAGTCTCCTTTAGATTCTTCTCTCTTTACTGATTTCGCATCTTTCCCCTATAGGATTCGCCTTCATGTTCATATTCTCCTCTCCTCTCTCTCTCTCTCTCTCTCTCTCTCTCTCTCTCTCTTTCTCTCTCTCTCTCTCTCTCTCTCTCTCTCTCTCACTCTTTCCAGATTACCATTATAACTTCAGCATGAGGGAAGCTGCATTGTTGTTCCAATATGATTGATGTGAAATACCCTACGTGAGCTGCATTGAGGTAAACAGAGAGTGACTGACTTCACCGTTTTACAACGTGTATTTTCGTGACTTGCTAAATTCTCTCCATGGGGGCCCATGAAGGCCAGTCGAAGGGGAGGGACTGTTTTGATTAGAGTCATCAATCGTGGGGTTTGATCCAAGTGATTTAGATAAGACTGATTCCTAACCCATCAGGTCGCCGTACCAACCAGCTGCAGGTGACTGGTGATTAGTTTGTTTGTTAATTCGTTTGTGTTGCAAAGCAGCATCACCTCAACTTCGTTTGGGCTTATTAGAAAGAGTAGGTGCAATGACCAGTCAGAGATGGCACTGTCCCAGAGGAATGATCTGACCATTTGGGGACTTGTTAACACCATAGGCGTTACCAGTGTTCACCCTTCTGTGATCAAGAGTTGCATTGAGGGCGGCTGAGGACAAACAGCCCAGACAGGAGATGGATTAAGCACTGTATCTGACCAGAGTGTTGGGCTGCTTGATATTGGATTGGAGTAGCACACTCCACTGATCTCATCCCAATCTCAATACATTTCACTTTGTAATGCGGACGCTAGCTCAACTTGAAATCCCCGAGTGAATGAATGTCCCGAGTCGAATACATGGGTTCTGACTTGTGGTATATATATATATTATATAAATATAAATATTGCATAATATTGACATATAGGCATAATATTTTTTAAATAAAATGCATCAAGTATGTATCTAATCTCTAGGTGCTTTTATATATTTCATCCATAGGGAAAGGGAAAGGTCTTCTCTCAACGTGTAACAGTATACCAAGTGAGTATATACCATACATAAGTCATACATGTTTCAACAGCCAGGACCCATGGGGGGAAGTGGGGCCATGGGTCGAGATGTGAGAGATAAATCCCTGGTATGGGAGCAGACTCACAGGAGCCAGGGCTCTAGATAACAACTATCTCTCTGTTCTAAATAAAGTGGGAGAATGGACTGAAATGGCTGTCAAAACCACTTAAGATAATGTCTGTAAAAGAGATAACAGAGAATGAGGGACAGCTAGTCTACGGTGTTGTTGGTACAGACATACAACAATTAAAAAAAAACACAAAATGTATATGAAGCCTTACATGACATAAAATATATACTGGACTAAAGAAAGTGACCGTGGAGAAGCGGAACCCCTCACAAAAAAACACCTTCCTCACTTCCAAACAAACCCAAAGAGAGAAAGGGCAACCAGCCGTCCTATTGAGAATAGAAGAAAGTGCACGAAAATGCAGAAATTTCTCTCCCTTGTTGTGGTCAGACACACATAACGAGGGCGCATCCGACCACATCCCCTGGGGTGGATCCAACGCGGTCCTCGGGCCTCTCCCCTGGGGTGGGTGAGGGGGGGGTGTGGGGGGGTGGGGGGGCTGGGGCAGTACCTTCTGTCTCTGCTGGATGGAGGTCATGGCGTCGGGCTGGAACTCTAGCTTGTCGGTGCGACACAGCTTCCAGTAGAGGATAGAGACTATGACGATGACCACCAGCAGGGGGATGACCACCCCGACTACGATCCACAGCACCGTGTTCTCCGCGTCCGGGGGCTGGGATGCCACCTTCTCTACGGCTGGGGGAGGAGGGAGAGAGAGGGAGGGAGGGCAGCAGAGAGAGGGAGGGAGAGAGAGAAAGTGGATGTTGACGGCAGTGAAACACAGAGAGTATAACACACTCTTCTTTTCTTTTCATTAGAGTTTGAATGATTTGTTTGAATGACCTTAAAGGTCAGCCTCTTGTTTGTCTTGGCATGGTAGATCCTTAATCAAAGCCTTGAAGGAAAACAATGTTGCACATTGTTTCTGTCTTGCCACGTAGGGTCGCCTGTATTTCTGTTTTCTAATCATAATCTTTAATCCAGGTTAATTAAAAATAAATAGGAGGGGAGGCTGTGTGGTAATGGCATGGGTGATGTCCCTGATGGCTGCTCCTGATCCTGAATTAGTATTTTAATAAGCCCACCTTTCTTCCTCTGGGGTCCATCCTGAGGGGACCCCTGGCTACAGCTGTGAAAGTGGATGTTATTACTCTTCCACCCTGTTGTTTATATATTTAATTGGTCATTCAGCTAGAATGCTTAGCCATTAATTCTTTGGCCATCATACTACATTATGACAACATTTTAAGTGGACCTGAGGGGTCTAATTAGTAAATAGATACGTGGCCTGCATTTTTTTTTTCTTTTTGCCACAACTACAGCCTGACAAGTGCTTTAAATTCTGAACCTCACTTTCCTTATAGGAATCAATAGGCTTGCTTGTCAGGAGAAGTTAGGGTTTGGCTAATCTCACGAATCAAGTGTTTAGATTAACAATCTAAAATCAGATTAGATCTAGATGTACAATCTGAATTCTTTTAGCAGACCAGCTCAAATGGGTTTTGAACATTCGAGTTGCTTGGAGGCAGGGTAATGAGAGTGTAATTGGCTAACTGCGAACCCAAACTCGGACAGTACAAGCAGACTTTTGGTTTACACCAACGTTCTTAGAAAACGTGACTGTAAAAGTTTGAAATCAACACTCTAGACCGGCCACTGTAGAAATACAAATACTAAAATCCACTTTTGAAATCTTCTCATCTCATCCTCTTGCGCAAATGAATTTCTCTCAATAAAACAGGAATTAAGGCACAACAGTTGTTGGTTTCGAGCCTCTCTCCCCCAGAAGTCTTTATCCCAGATTAGGGTTTAGATGCCCTCTTCAATGAAAACGTGATACTTAGCGGTTACAAAGGATTTAACGACGAGGCCAATGTCTCTGATGACCTACTCTAACTCCAACTGAATACTTAAACAATTCTATCTATTTATTTGGTAGCTCTTGAAAAGGACATTTTCCACAGGCAATCACAAAGGCTGGCTCGAACGTCTGCCATCTATCAACTGAGCTGTAGTGACTATGTACTTTTGTTTTCTTTGCTAAACCAATTAACAGTGTTGAGCCAGCCTAAATCTTGCTAGCTGACCTCTGGTTTTGCATTGAGAAATGAGTCTTCAACCAGCCCGACATGGGCACTTTGGCTTCTCTCTTCTCTTCTCAAAATTGGCTGATCAGCAAACCAAAGTGAAGGGTGTTGATGATGACAACGATCGGAAGCCCTAGAGATTTTTGGATTAATCAAACATTTAGGCTGCTAAGGAGTTTAAACGCAAGCTTAAAATGTTTGGACATTTTTAAGAATGGTAGTAACATTCACTAAATGTGTTTACGTTAGAAATACATAATCTGACTGGCTGAAGCTTATCCAAACGCCAGCAAAGTTAGTTTGAGTGATGACGACACACCTCAACAAACACCGCCGACTGCTGACTCTTCAGACGTAATGAGTCTGGTCTGGCTGCGTGAGGCTACGAACCAATCATCAATCAGAAGACCACAGGTCCAATGTCTCACCTTCTCATTGCTTACTGCTCATGCTCTTTTTCTGAAGTCTTCACCAGCCTTCAGAGAACACGTAATCAGTCCATCCAGACAAGGTCAACAGCACGCTTTTGGACCAAATTAAAGCATCCTGCCGCCCCAAATGTCAGCCATTGGTCACGTCTGGACTTTTTGGCATTCCCATGTGTCTTTTTTAACCATCTGGATTTGCTAATTAGCACGTTTACCCAGAGGTACTTGCTCATGCGTTGGGGAGACATGGGTGAACTCGGGTCCGGCTCGCGGTGTGTTGGGGGGGCGGTACTCACGCTGTGCCAGGATGCCCTGCACCCGGTGTCCCAGGACGATGGCAGCCCTCTGCACGTCCAGGCTGTTCAGCAGCTCGGCCGACTGGACCGCAGGCATCCTCTGTCCGCTGGGACCCTCCACGAAGTACACTATCTCCAGGGGGTGGTCCGCTCCCGTCAGCTCACTGAGGCTCACCACCTGGATGTCCGGAGGGAGACGGGGGGGGGGGGGGGGGGGGGGGGGTGCGTGGGGGGGTATAATATTCAGCGAGGTTCGGTATGGAAGTTTTTGGGATGTGGTGGGTTGGGGGTCCCTGAAACGCGCAACCC
>JAOPUA010000169.1:12176000-12192539 GCA_027122455.1 Trisopterus luscus | reverse complement strand
ACACACGCACACTCACACTCACACACACACACACACACACACACACACACACACACACACACACACACACACACACAAAGCTTTTATCTATATCAGCTTACAGTGACTTCAGATACAATTCGTTGAGAAGCCGATAGGGGTTATAGCCGTTGTGGTCATGGAAGCCGGACGTATAGGCTGTGCACGTTGGGGATCAAACCCAGTAGCTCCGTGTGACACCACCATCTGCCTCCCATTCAGTAGGTGAGGGGGGAGGGGGGGGGGGATTGGAGAGCATTAATTACCTGTTCTCAACCAAGAGGAGCGAAGAAGCTGTGTGGTGTTGAGCTCTGCATAGTGGAACGCTGCAGGGATACAGAAAGAGAGAAAGGTTGGTGCATTGCAAATGAACAGAATATGACCAAAACCATTGTGACCATAAGCAGGATTAGGATTGGTTACGCATATTAGCGCTCCACAGACAAACAATCGTAGAGGATGAATTACTTCACTGATGTTCACAAAGACCATGAATAAATTATATATTTTTAGATATAACCATATAGTCTTGATGGCATCACACGAGATAGAGTGGCAGACTAGCAGCTGATAAGAACAAATTCAAATACTTAAATATTGCAATAAAAAGTACCATAGGGTTAGATAAATAAACATGCCCTAAGGCTGTTTGTGTTTTACCTCCAAATGGTACGTTCAAGGCAAATATGAAAATGACGTTGAAGATGGATTGTTGAATGAGTGAATGATAGCTGCCACAGTAAGACTCACGCTCGGCTATCTCCAACACTGGGAAGCCCATGTAGTAGCTGAACTCCACCATGGTCAGCCTCAGCAGCAGGTTGGTGACCTCAGACCCAAGCAGGTAGCCCCTGGAGCCACGCACGGCGAAGAAGATGTTCACCGGCTGCTGTTGGCGTCCGGGGCCAGCCATGGTAATGTTCACAATCTGAAACACGGTTGATATGACACGATTTAGCAAGGGACCAAATAAAA
This sequence comes from Trisopterus luscus, assembly GCA_027122455.1. Lineage (NCBI taxonomy): Eukaryota > Metazoa > Chordata > Actinopteri > Gadiformes > Gadidae > Trisopterus > Trisopterus luscus. The sequence continues at coordinate 12,191,546 of JAOPUA010000169.1, read as the reverse complement.
CTGGGCCATTTCACATCTGCTTTCGTTGGGTCCCATGACGCATTTGTAGTTACAGAGGATGGTAAAAACCCAAATCCAGAAGGTTGCTTTAATGGTAGCCACTAAAACCAATGGTGTCAGACCTAAACTACATTTACTTGGATCAAACCACTAAGACGTGACCTAGACGTCACGGATATAAGGAGTGATAAAAAGGGCTTAACAGGCCATGTGTGTCGTAAATATATGGCCTGTTAAGCTTTTAAGACTGTACCTGTGATTAAGGGCTATATAAACTGAATTAATTGAATTGAATCGATAAGGAAAAATGGCCACTATTCCGTGGCTGAATCAAGTAAGAACGATAGTTTCCTCAGACACGACGGGGCACGGTTCTCTGTACTGCAGCCTAGCCTGCAGTTGTTTCCTCACTGTTTCGTCCCATGATGTAATCCAAACGCATCAACAGTTGTAATCAAATAGAGCAGCTGCTGTTTGATGCGCTTCCCCCCCCACAGCCCAATCAAAGCTTCCCGCCACCGCTGCAGAATCCCCTCCCTCTGCTGGTGCACTGGAGGCCGTCTGCGCTTATTTCATTCAACAACACAACAGCTAGCAGGGCTTCGGCGTGTCTGGACTTTCTCTCAAAGAGAATGCACTGATGAAACACTGTCGTTCTTTTTGCCCTAGAGGAGCTTACTGAGACTCTTTTTAGGTTAACCCGCCACTGATTTGCAGCAACGACGAATGATGGGGTGGGTGGCCCGCTGATAAAACTAGCCACAAGTACACTCGCGTAAGTATAGAACGCGCTCTGTGCAACGTCCTCAGGCTGCGGGTTCAAACGTTTAAATAGAAACAGGCAGAATAGCTGAGTAAGTGCTTGGTGGAGCCATCTGCTTGAGGTCGGGGAGAGAGAGAAGCGGCCACTGTCTCCTCTCCGGTCCCTCCGCCGGCTCCTCCACCAACTTACGTGCACGGTGAAGTTGGTGGACTCCTGCGCGCGCCGGCGCACCTCGGCGAACGCCATGGTCAGGCCCTTCTCTATCCGCTCGGTGAAGTTGCAGGCCCGGACGTCCACGTTGCTCGGCACGAACTGCAGCACTGCACAGAATAACGGGACGGGGGAAGAGTCAGACCCGCTGCTGCCAATGGTAAGGCGTACGGCATACGCCCAAACATCGCAGCCGTCGCTGCATTAGAATCCGAAGTAGCGTAGTGAGCCTTCATTTCTTTATCGCCAATATGATGTTGATCTGGGACCGATACCAACACAATAACAATTTACAATGTTGGTTATGATAGACTCTGGCCTCATCTTAACGGCACTACCAGTCTTAGACAAGCCACCAGTGTCAGTGGTTTCCATAAGTAGAGGGATTTGTCGGCCGGACGTGTACCTGAATGGGCGAGGTACTTATTGTCAGGCAGGGTCCAACCCGGAGCCACAGACAGAAAGCGGCGGCCAGACCTTCGCAGGGCGTTGGTGACAGCTATGGCCGTGTACACCACCGGGCCCGATACCACGCGGAAAACAAACTTGGGAGGAGGCACCAAAACCTAGCAGAAAAACACACCAAAATGAACCAACAGAGAAACTCACTGTCAGGCTAAATGATGCCCTGCTTTTTGCTTGTATAAGCAGTGTTTTACTTTGGGTATGATTGCAGGCCACTGTTTCCTTTCGTGAGACTAGCTGGAACTACTGTTTGTTCATCACAGACGAAGCAGAGATAAAGAAAGTCAGGATGAATATGATCACAATCCCATGCTCTTGTACATGCGTATTGAGACACAAACACACTTGCACAAAAACAACAGAGAACAGAGACAGGACTGCTACAGCACAGTTGGCCCAACAGGGAAGACGATTATGTAACCTCACATCTAACATCTGTTTAGCTCCAAGGTTTCACTGTGAAACACAAACATCTGAGCTCAGTGCAACCCAGTGCCATGTCTTTGATTTGTTTTTACAAAAAAGATTTGCATAAATATGTATTGTTTTTATTATTATTTTAGCCAAGATATTTTTTTCCTGTGACACATGAAGATGCTGTAGAGTTACAGCACATTACCTGCAGTTCAACTGGTTTGTTGAATTCACTCTTCAGGATATCTCTGATCTGGGTTTTGGCATATCCAACCGTGGCCCCGGAGGGAAAACCTTATGAGGAGGGGGGAAAAATAAATTCCTTTTCCCTTGCTAATCCTTTTAAGATTCATGAAATATGATAAAAACACAAGTGTATAATAAATAAATACATCGGTAAAACAAAACAAACGTACCGACTCTAACTGCATACGCAGGATTGTCGATGCTGCAGAGATACTGCCTCGTCACCGGTGTCGTTGCTGGGCTCTTGCCAGTGGTGACCGTGGTGGTTCTGAGACTGGTGATGGCTTCAGATTGGCCGGTAGTAGGGACAGATGTTGTAATGTGAGAAGTAGTGGCCACGGCGGTGGTAGTGACCGGGAGTATAGGAGAGGTTGCGTTAGCCTCAGCTGAAGCTGTCGGCGCCACAGAATGGCCTTCGGTCGGTTCTCCGCTCACACCCTCGTCGGCGATCATGATTGGAGGAAGCGATGTGTCGTTGGGTGAGGGTTCCAGTGAAGACGATTGGACGGTGGCGCTGATGGTAGTGCTGGGAGTGGCATCACCGGGGGCAGGAGTGTCATCGGGCGTCGGTGTGGCGGAGTCCACGGGTGTGGGGGCCGCGCTGGCGCTCAGGACGGGTGTGACGGAGCTCGCACCGAGGGGGACCGACTCCGTGGTGAACCAGTAAACGTCCGTAGGCAAAGAAGAGAGGAGGACGTCGTCGGGAAGCATGGCTGTGGCGTCGGCCAGGGTGGACCCGGACTCGATGTAGTAAGAGCTGTCAGACCCCGCGTCTGGCGTGGGGGCTACCTGTGTTGTGGAGACCTCTGCCTCCCAGATGGAAGAAGCTTCATCAAAGGGTGGAGAGGTCGGAATGGAGGTGTGCTCTGGCACGCTGACTGGCTGGAGACTCAGCGCTGTGTCGTTCACCGGGCTGGTGTCATTGAGAGGCTCGTAGCCCTCGTGAGGGCCCGACGACTCCTCGGCCCACGCGCCATCATCCATTGGCCCGTCGTCTCCGAACAAAGCCGTGAGCATGTGGCTGGGGTCTACTGTGAAAGTCCTGGTGGCCGCCAAGTGTGTGGTGCTGATAGACATCTTGGAAACGAGGCCAGAGACGGAGACGTTCCCCTGGAGCTCGGCGCCGGCGCTCAGGCTGGTGTTCTCCTTGGCCAGCTGGGTGGTGTAGTACTCTATGCTGTTCATGTCGGGCAAGAGGAGGTCCGTGGCTTCGATGGTGAAGGCCTCGGACCAATCCACGTCTGAGGCGCCGTCGCTCTGAACCGGGGGAGTGGGCTCAAATGTGGGATGGATGGAGGAGGAGGAAGACAGGGCCGGCGGATAAACGGACGTGTGCGTACCGGCAGTGTTTAAGGCCGGGGTGAGACTCAGAGACGGTGTCACGAGATGCGGGAGGAAAGAGGACATGGACACGCCGACCCTGGTGGGGAAGGACGTGTCGTAGCTCTCCGAGGCCGACTCCTCCAGGTCATACATGTCCGAGGGCAGGTTGGAGACCAGGGCGTAGTCGTCTCCCTCCGCGCCCAGGAAGGACATGGTCTCCATGTAATCCCCCGAGCCCCAGTCCATGGTGCTGGTAGGGAAGATGTCTACGGGTAGGGCCTCTGTGGGTTCGGATAGAGCGGCTGCGGGGTGGGGGCTGAAGAAAGGCAGGTAGCTGGGGGCCAGTAGCTGGGGGACAGCCGGCTCGTCCAGCTGCGTGTCAGATGCGCTGTTTGAAGGGCGGGTGTTAAGAGTGTTGTCTGCACTATTAGATAAGTCGAGAGGAAATCCTGGCATGGCTATTGGTAACAAAGGAGGCTGGAACTCGCTAGAATTAAGTGAGGTCACGGTTTGGGTGTGAGTCGGTAGCGATCCATCTACGTTCTTCTGGCCGGACATAAGGTGAACAAGCTGTGGCTCTACGGAAGCTGAGAGGGTGGAATCGTTGCGGGTATTTGATAGGGGTGGTAGTTTTGATATCGTCACAATGGAAGTTTTCTTCAACAGTGATAGATCCCTTGCTCGTCTTGATGAAGGGCCCTCCAAATCTGGAGCCGATCTGGGCTTCAACGATCTGAGAGCAGGTGTTGTGCGTGGTACTGCCTGCTCAGCAAGTAGGTCACTTGAGGTAAAGGCTTTGGGGTTTTGAGAAGGTGAAAGGCCCCAGTGGAAAAGTGCCTTGTCAGCAGCATCAGAACGAGAGTTTAGTGTCGGCTCCAGTGGCAGGCCATCGGAGGATTGAGTCAATGCAGTAGATTCAGGGTCTAGCGGTGCTGCAGTGAATGAGACCAGTCGGTCTTGTCGGAAGAATTGCACATTTAGGTCGTCGGGTGGGGAACTGTCTGCTGTGACGGAGTTCAACCAGTGTTTTTCTGGAAGGAAAAAGCAAAGCATTCATTTGTAACAGAAAAGTTGCAAAAAACTGATCAATACGATATTAGAATGAGAGAGGTGAAACTAGAATATTCTGTTGTTGTAGCATAGTACTCCTTCTTTAATCAATAATAAACAAAGATGTAAGCAGACCCAACCACAAAGACAATAAACTGTATTTAAGTAAGGTGAAATGATTTGTTCCTGTTTAGTATTCATCTCAAGAGCAAAAGGTAACAAGAGTGATTGATAGACTGCACAGCACTTCCTGCAGAAAGATGATGGGGAAGATTAATTTATTCCCTTGCCTAAAATATGGATTGAAACTTTTGTCATAACAGTTACTTCTACAGCTGCACAATTTAATTAACTTTATAGACGCAATGTGATGCAAAAGGGTAAATAAATAAAACAGCAACTTTAAGAGGAGCATAGCCATATTTTATTCATTTAATAACCCATTCTGTTTAATAACGAACAGGTGATCTGCTGGGGTAAATATTTTTTGCGAGATGTAGGGCTACACCTTTAAGAAATGCAGCGTACTGTCCTGATTTTACTGACCTTCTTAACTTGAACTTCAGCTAAGGGTGGGGCAATTATCTACTTCAGGAAACTAGACTCAAAAGCCTTCAATGCACTTGAAAATCCAAAAGGGTAACATTTAGCAGGGGACAATCAGTAAAGCCTTACTTGTGAGGTAATGCAGTACTGCCAAATGTGGTCCTGTTGATGAGGTATAGTTTATAACCCAATTTGTCACAAGCATGACGGCCAATGGGTTTTCCTCCATGTTACTTGACATCATGGATGATCTAATCTGGATGCTGCCATAACTAATGGCAGTCCCGACCAACCCTAGGACACAGGGATTGGGCCAGGACTATAAGGAAGTGCCAGGTACAGCTGTCAGTGATGCAATGCAATTCTTGAACAATTTGCAGTAGTACTTTAAATTGTTCCAGAGAACTATAATAACTTCAGTATTCCTAAGCTTTCGTGGCTCACTTTGAGCAAGTTGAATCCAGTGCCATTGAGTATGAGCTGACGTTTTATAACCCAGAAAAAGATAAGAGATAAGAAAAGAGAAAATAGATTTTATTGAATCTTATGTCACACAGACATAAGACCAAAAACTCTTAAAAAAAACAAAAACTTTTAAACCTAACTGAAAGCTTAAGCTGGTAAGCCTTATAAAAAAGTTCCACACTGATTCCATGACTCCCGTTTAACCAAAAATGACAGTTGCAGAACAATACTTACATTAAATACTATATAACAGAAGTCACCTATAATCTATAACAGAAGAGTAGGTTTAAGGAGCCAGACTCTGAGCCATCTCCTTAAGCGTGTCAATGTGATTCAATGGGAACACCTTCCATTGAATCAGCAACCAAACAACTGGTCAATAGACCTCTGAAGAGTCAGACACACTTCAAAACAACCACCGCATCAGCGGAGGCCCGGGGGATATTTTTAACCTGACCACCAAAGAACCGATACTCAGTAAAAACAATAAATACACCAAAAGCATGACAATGACTGAATGTGCATCTGGGGCTACAACATAACTTTTCTGCATCACTAGATCATATAACCCCTGTCTGAGGCAGCATGCGGCCTTTGGTTTCCCTCTGGGGAACACTCCCAGCTAAATTACACCCCGGGCTGCTGCCTTAATTGAGTCAACATGCATTTCAGAACTGTGTCTCCTGGATTGGAGCGAGCAGAGACGTCCGTCCCTCTCTGAGATGCACACTTTGCCAGACAGCCGCACAGAACGCTGGGCCAAGTGTTTGAACCCTGAAGTGATTCAGGGCGCCGCTGCACACACACACACACACACGCACACACACACACACACACACACACACATCACGAGCACTCACGCACGCACACATGTACGCACACACACATCACGAGCACTCACGCACGCACACATGTACGCACACACGTGCACAGTCACACACACACACAGACACACACGCATACACACACAGACACACACACACACATGCTTGCACACACGCACATATGGATAAGTTGAGTTATTGATATGATAGAAATACATTTGATTAAGATATATCAAAATATCCTAAACATTCTTCATTAATGAATTGAGTTCATACAAGGTGACTCCAATGATGATGAGAAGCAGACATTTACAAATTTATCCCAAAAATAGTATATTATAGTTATAGAAGTTTTTTATAGTATAGTTATTATAATTGAACCATGGAACAGTATTTATTGGGCTTCAAAGAAAGAAGAGAATAACATAGATGCTGAAATGAAAAAAGTGGCAAATTTAGCAATAATGTGGTAAGATTTTGGGATAATCCTATAAACGTTAAATCAGCATCGATAATAAGTAAAGGCATTGGCAATAAGACAAATACAGATGGCCGTATCCCTAATGAAAACCAAATAACTACGAGGCTATGAAATACGCAGTATCACAGTAAGTATGGCCAATCATACCAAAAAGTATATTTACTATTATAATGTACACAGAGTTCCTTCCCCATCCGTAACGCTCTGTTGACCCAGAAATCTCATTAAATCATGCTAATGCTGCCTGTGCCTGTCTTTGGAAGGTTTATTAGGAAGCCTAATAATCTCTAAGATTAGATTCCAAAGGGAAAGTTGACATTCCTGTGAGCAACAGCTAGGAACAAGATCTCATAATCCTAGGCTATGACGAGCTAGCAGCTATGCTTGAATTATTCAAACTGGAAACTGACGTGATATAATGAACCGGCAGAACCGGCGGCCCAGGACGGCACTCGAGAAGGTTGAGGTGGGACGCTGTGGGGGGGCTAACATTACAGCAGGCAATGAGTGGACAAAAGACCCCAAGGCCGCGCCACGCTGCCACCTGTCTCCACAAACAGGAGCACGTCACGCTCGCTCAAGTACCGCGTTATAGTAGTAGGCCTAGTGCAGTAACCAGCCTGCAACCTCAAACAACAGCGCAACCAGACCCTGCTGGCCAAGGGACAGAACTGCAGCCTTCCTTAGATTCTTCCCTATACCGATTTCTTAGCTCTCCCATATAGGAGTCGACCTCATGTTCGTATCCTCTCTCTCTCTCTCTCTCTCTCTCCTAGCCTAAGATAACCCTTACTATGCTGCCTATCTAATTGATATGCAGACTAAATATGGCTTCTTCTCCCTATGGATGAAAAATTAACCATAGCTTGATTAATCATCCCATTCCAACTCTCAGCTGAAATGTTAAATTAGCCAACTCAGATTATAATGAAATATATGGCTGCAATAAAGATTCATTAGTGTGACATCATTCACTTGGGATTAACAAGGCAGCAATAATTTATTCATTATATGAATATCCCACAGTAATGAACATCTATTTCTGCACACCACGCCAAGTCTGTGACTGAAGCTAACTTTTACCTGCCTTCTACAAGTAACATTAACGCGTGGCTAAGCTTGCAAGTTCACTTGTTTCAATTGTCTGAATTTGTTTTGAATCTGTGTAGACGATAGAAATCCTGGCCAAAATCTTGATCTGATTAAACATAGCAAAACCTAAACCTAGCAGGGACTGGAAAGTGAAAAAAGGGCCACATTCTGCCTGCTTCTTCACCTGGTTCCCTGTTGTTGTTTCGTTACCAATCAACCTCAATATGATGCTCCACAAGTCACAACAAAAGCATAATATATCATTGTACGATTTACTACAGAATATTCTGTTCCTTCAGCAGTGTATTGACAGCCTGAAGTCAGCCAGACATTGAAAGTGAAAGTACACATTAAGAACTGCAACCCCTTTCATTGAAAGATTCAAGTTACTGGAACAGGCAAACATCTGCAGAGCACACATTAAAATGAATGGAGGCACACACACACACACACACACGTACAGACACACAATTCATGCACATCCACGAAAAAAAGCACACATTAAAGCGAATGCACACACACACACACACACACACACACTTTGTACAAACACATGTATTGAGAAATTTGAGCTACTAATTACAGACACCCTTTTTACCCCTTCAATGATGTAATTTCCTAGTTTTCCCAGACTTGCTTGAAACCCCAAAATGTTAATATGATTGCTCTTTTATTTTGTATAAAAAAGTTTCAAAAAAAGTGAAGGGAGCGAGAGAAGAAGAAAGGGGTGGTTGGGTCTTAATACGAGTTAACTACAACCCCACACATGGTTCTGTTTTCAGCAGAGACCCTCGCGTGACTGGCTCCTTACAGTTGGCAGGGGCCACGCAGCCTAAGTGCAGTCCAACAATCAGGGCTCACTGTGTTGACGTTTGGTTTATTGGGAAGGCTTTTAAGATGGGAGGGAGGGAACTCCATTTGCTTTTATCAGTATTTTATCAGAGTTCAATTTCTTTTTTAATTATCAAAGATCAAAAAATCCAAATAATAACATCAGTTTCCCCCCAATTTATCCTGCAGGGTTTCTTATGAAACATATTTCTCCTGAGGCTACACCGATTGCTTTTAAAGTTCACTCCTCTCAATCAAACTCTGGAATCGGAATCCATTAAAGGCTTGCTTATTGCAACTTCTGTGCAACTTTTTCTCTCACATTTTATTTTTCAGTTAGCCCAGTCTTAACAGGAAGATCCAGGTTGTCAGATTATTAAGCCCTTCAAATGAGGTCATAGTCTGGCATGACCTACAGCTAGCCTAGCAACGGACATGAGTCTCAGCTCAAGTCTGCTATTCATCAAATACTCCTGTGGTCCGCCGTCCCTTATCCGCAGGGAATCCATTTTGGGATAAGAACAAATGAGAGGAAGGGAGAGAGGGCATGGAGAGAGGAAGGAAAAAACAACCTCACGCAAGAAAATACAAAACCATTGCTTACTCATAGCAACCCGAAAATTGGAATATATACGGAGATCCGAGGTAAGCAATGACACACACTCACTTACTAACAGTGAACCCTACCCCCTCTTCTTGACATACACACACAGCTCAAATTTTCAGTGAAAGACAGGAAGGCAGGTAACCGGAGAGGCCCTGAGGAGTGCGTCACTCAGCAGTGCACACAAGGCCCCAAAAATAAACTTTCCTATCGGTCAATCACACAAACTCTACGTCGATGACCCAACAGCCCTTCCACTTACAACACCGGCTCGGCGTCAGCCAGGCCTACAGTGTGATCAGTGGGAGGACAAGCACCTGTGCGAGGTTGTGTCTGGTTTCAATGCTAGGCCCGACGTTGGGGCGAGCGCCACAAGGGGTGCCGGCTGAACCACGCCATCTGCTCTGATAAATAAATAAACAAACCAACAGGCAGACGCTTCATTGGTGCAAATTGTGATGTCGGCTCAGCAGCACAATATGGCCCTGGCATGAGCGTCTGCCAAGTCCTGAGCTTGGCCTGGGCCATTTCTCCAGTTTACAGGCCTTCTTCTCAGCTCAGTGTAAACACACACTCTATTATTAATTTCCGGTGAAGGCTTCTTTCATCGCGGGAAATGAGATGCCACAGCTTAAGCTAACTCCCGGCGATCAATGAGTTGCTTTGTAGGTTTGGGTTGAATCCATTACATTTAAAGGAATCCAAATAACATTTATCACATCGTAGTAGTAGTAGTGCATAACCCACAATCTCCATGCATCATAGGCTCCACTCAGAGTTAAGTTTTTTTGCATTTGGTATTCCCACTGCACATGAAAAGAAAAGTGTTCAGTGTGTGTAGATGTCCAGTAAAATAGTTTCCAATAATGCAGCCTCTAAGATTTCCCAGAGCAGAAAGATGCTCTTTGGGAAACCCCAAATTATAACCGTCATTATATTGACCCACATGGTGGTAGCCTATTAATAAAAAAATTAAATAAGGAAAATTCTATATATAAAGAAATATTAATAATTAGTGGTACACAAATCAATTTCCCAACCACAGGCTTAAACTTCAAACCTGCCTCTATGGTACATTATATGTAACTACTATGCAAGATAACCAAGAGCCTTGATCTAAGAAGAGTGAGAGTTGATTTATACATCTAAATACTGTCAAAAACCACCTCTACATCTCTTACTCTCTTATTCTCCTTGACCTGTCCTTAACCAGGAGCCTGGCCTGCACGGCTCTCAATCGGACCAAAGGATCTGGCTTTTGGTGGTTTCTGCCCATTAATCTGCAACTGGCTCCCTGCTCTGATGAATAATGAATGGCCATATTGTCATCCCTCAAAGATCACATTTCACATGGCAACCGACTCCACTGGTAATTAGCCAGGACTCTACTGGCCACCCAATCGCCAAGCTGCAATAAAACATGGTGAAAGGACTTGGGACTGAGAAGCACTGTTTTACTGATAAATACAATAATACAATACAAAAACACAGAAAATATCAAATAATAAAATACCTTTCTTGAGTGCTTTAAATCGATTAGTTTGGTACAAAACTGTTCTTAATGCAGATGCATTTTGTGTTTTTCCCCGAATAGATAATAACAGGACAACAGCTATGATCAGAACAAATGGGAGGATAGTACTAGTAGAAAAAATGAAAATAGAAATGTGGGTCTGGAGGAGCAATTTGCCCTGGATCCACATGCTCTGTTTGACCTTGAAACTATAAACAGCTCTCCTCACAGGCAAACATCATGTACTATCACTTTATAAATGTCAGGAAAACATAGGGTTTCAGGGTTTTTTAAAGGTTTGTTTTCCTCAACGACTTACTACTTATTTAACTATTTTAAATATAGACTACCTACCATAGCCTGAATGAAGACTGAAAGCAAGACAAAATAACATACAATCAATAATTTGATTGATTGTTTTTTAATAAGCTGCTGTGGCACGCTTAGCAAGTTCCTTCAACAGTTCCTTGCCTTCAACGTGTTCTCAAATCATCACCACTAATTGGCTAACACACTCATTTTAAACATGGCCAGTAATACCTCTGTTGTTAAATGTTTCGGCATTGCTCAATAAACACAGAAATTACCAGTCGGTGCTGTCAGAAACTGCTTCCACTCAACGGAAAAAAAAACATGTTAACTTTTCTTTTTTATTTGATTTCATAGAAATCGACGCTTTGCATGGCTTAGAATGCCGAAGGTGACTGAAAATAAGTTGGACCAGCTTGAAGTTGTGTTCGATGCCAACCCAAACAGATTCATGCTATGATGTTGATAGGCTCCAGGGCCGAGGTGCCCATCCTTGTTGAATGTCCTGCAGATCATACTGTGGTAACTGAAAGCAACCTGACACACAAAAAACAAACACTCACGGAACACAAATACTATTGTATTTCCCGGCAAAGGATGGCAATCGCCCCCTAATATCCACACCTTGGCCACAGAAGAATCTGTGCACGGGAAAAATCAATAAAACAGCTGTTATCCGCAGCAAAAGGGGAGTGAAGGCTATCTCGAAACAGCCCTCACATTTAAAAGAAGAACGTTCCAAGTTTAGTTTCAGGCTTGGGCTTATCGCATTGAGCCATGGCCTTCTTATCTGCAGAGCAGCAAGATAGAGGTAGCCTGTCCGCCATCACAGGCGTCAGCAGACACATCTGGAAGGAAATCTCCAGACCCCCCACCTCAGCCTACCTCAGACGACCTCTCTGCAGACAGGGAGGCCGGCGTTCCCAGGGGCCCTTGCTGGGTTTCAGCGTTTCGTTTCACACACGCTAGACTGAGCAGCACAGCGACGAGAATAGCTCTGTATTGCAAATTGCGCATTGTGTGATTGTGTGAAGTATTTTTTATCATATTTTTTCAATTCTCTTTACATCCCGACATCAATCAATAAATCAAAGGCCTTAAAAAATCCGGTATCTTTGGCTGTTGTAGGCCTGTAATAAGCCTGTCCAATCATTTCATTTTGCCCAAATTAAATGAATGGATGGCTTACCTGGCTTTCTACCAACCTACATGGCTACCTGCTTACACTCTGCCTGTACACTTACAACAGAGTATTCGACAAGGCTAGGCAGAACTATTGCTAACGGTGGCAAGCTAGTGATGTATTTTGGAGGAGTGGCTTTGGAGTGAGGCCTGACGGGATGGGCTGCACTTTTTCAGTTGGATCCTTTCAAAATCTTGCTTACGCTGGCTGGTTGGCTCAAATTGCCTACTCTACCTTTAATGGCCATTCCATTGCATTGTTGGTATGGCCTGGACTAATTGTGTGTGTGTATAAAAAAACTAATATTTTGGAAGGCTGTTTTAAATGGTGTGTGTGTGTGTGTGTGTGTGTGTGTGTGTGAAGGTGATGATGAGCAGCATGTCATGTTAACTCTGATGTAAACACTGGCTTGAGGATATGATCAGGGGTCTATTCGGCCATTGATTGGCCACACTATGTGTGATTACTGAATACATTATTCGAAGACCCTGATCGAAGCGTTCATACAATGTGGTTAACAGATATCATGGTCTATTAACCAAAAATCCAAAATGTTGCTCATTATCAATATATTACTTTTGGTTAAAATGATGGATAGCATTCTGAAATGTGACCTTAAATCCATTTTAAACCATGCCCTATTTGTCACTACTGTTCTGAGTTTGGTCATTAAACAAAAAATGCATTTGCCTGAAAACAAATTCTACTTTTGTTTTGAATGTGGGTGCAGAGTCATGTCACGTGGTTAGTATGTTGGACTCCTATCCTTTACAGTAGGCAGGGGTTAGATAGGTACAAGTCATCATGACATGCAGCTCCAATTCACTGTAAGTTACTTTCGATGTCTACTAAATGATTAAATTCATGACTGCTGAATCAAACACCTCCACAACACCTCGTTGTAAAAGCTGCTAAGGGTGTTTGCATGTATGGTTAGAATTAGTCAACACCTACATGATTAATCTAATTGGCTCAATAACTCAAACATAAAAAATATATTGTGCGTGCATCTTACCTGCGTCGTGTGGGCTGGCTTGGATGACTGTAAACAAAATCGTCAGTCCCAGAAACATCCCAAACAGGCCACTGGCACACCAGTAACCCTTGAAGATCCGCCCTGGACCCATGGATGAGTCGAAGCTGCCCATTGTTATGTATGGTCAAGGCATTGTATCCACACTAATGAAACGCATGCATTCCAAGAGTAAGTCTGGGTGGTGGGTTGGTTGTGATGGTTTATTATATGACTCCTGTTCTCGTCCCACGTAGGATGATGGTTTAATCTGAAACGCAAGAGGAAAATAATCCTTAATCATGCTTAAAAAAAACCACAATGGTTATTTCAAGGGGCACACAAACTCCTAAATGTTCCAGTAATGTTCACACTTCTTTGAAGGACCTATTTTGTTCTGGTTCAATAAAGGATGTCCGAATATGTTTGGGGAAGCTATTACTATGTTTTACATTGTCACATTCTAGCAATATGCATAATATCATTTTTATTCCAAATGATATTATTGATAAATAAAATACAGACATATGAAACGTGCGGGCATCGGACACCGGCTGTATCTCTATAAATGGTTAGAATATCTGGACATTGTCAGGCCCTGCAATTCATAATAACGAATTAGGCTATCCACGTTCAACATTCATACATACATTCAAATCTGGATGAATGTGCATGTATATGCGAATGAGAGGCAACTTCAAAAAAACTAACCACGCTATTGATTTTTTTTTTATTGTTTGGCTATACTGAACCATTCAAAAGATAACGGTGCTGAAACAGCACCCGATGTTTCACAAAGAACAGTCGTGCATCATGTACTAGCCGAGGAAACAAAGCGCACCGGAGTGCGCAGATCAACACTAGGGAGCCCGTGAATGGAAAGCTAACTCGACTTATTATCAGGGCTCTCATCATTGTACAGTAGCCTCTTGTCCTACATCCCGTCCCGTTACTTTCAGGCTTAGCGGTCATGTGGCTCTTTACGTCGCCATATAAAGCATGCGTCTCCAGGTAGCAGTACACCTTAACAAAACTAATGTTAACTTATTCGTATGAAGATGTTTATCCCGACAGTGAAATAATGATGTTCTAGTACTGCAAATACTGTGGCTGCGTTCAGAGACTTACCAAAAAGAGCGGACCCACGTTGAATTCCTTTGTCTGGACACCAAATGTTATCACCGTTAAATCACACAACTTTATCTGAAGCCTTGGAATTCAACATAAATACCTGTTAACCATTGTAGAGTTTTTTTTATCACATTTATTAGCACCATTTCATCTGGCACTCTGCTACAGTTATCCTTTCTCTGTAGCCACTCGTCCCCGGGATTGGGATAACTCCTCCCCCTCGCAGATCTGATTAGCCCCTAATTTCTCCTGCCCCGCTGCCATTGGCTGTCGCGCCTTTCTCTCAAAAGGTTGCATGAATTTAGGTTGCCCTGCTGATTGACGTGTGCGGGTTACACGGCAACATTGTCTGGTGCGCGTGCCTATTCTTGTGTCCTTGCAAATAATAACTAAATTGTTGGCCCTGATAATGTTAATTCATACATATAAATTGTATTGTCTATAGGACTAGTACTTATTGTCACTTTCTAAATGAACGTGCATGATACGCAAGTCCGTATAATGGTTTATGCATACAAGCTTATTTCCATTTTCCAAACTTCCAATGGATTCAATAATATATAAAGTGATACATTGATTGAAAAGTTAAATATTATACTGTAGTCCTAAGATCATTCATCACTTAACCCGTTTTAAATATGATTTATAGCCCACAAAATCATCCTTTTGGGACACACCGCCACCCAGTGGTCTGACGTTGGCAATGGCTTCAGTAGCTGGGCCTTAACCATATTAAGATATGGTGAAAATGGGTTATACATAGGTTGAAGAGAGAACGTTATATTTTAATGACACCAAACATCTGGTCTGAATAAAATGTAGTCGTTGATGCGTACAGAGACTACTGATAAATTAATTTCAGTCATGCATTATCAAACGGAAACTTTGTCGGAATACAATACCATGAGGTATTATTAGCTCATTTTGATACAAGAAAAAATTTAAGCTGTTTCTGAATGTTAACTATATCCATTTATACAATTCGAGCTACACCTACCTGACAGGATGACAGACAGACAGACAGACACACACACACACACACACACACACACACACACACACACACACACACACACACACACAC
>JAOPUA010000169.1:12146105-12156690 GCA_027122455.1 Trisopterus luscus | reverse complement strand
TTACCAGGTCTCTCTACCTCAGACTGATTACCAGGTCTCGCTACCTCAGACTGTTTACCAGGTCTCTCTACCTCAGACTGTTTACCAAGTCTCTCTACCTCAGACTATATACTGGGTCCTTTTACCTGTGTCAGCAGGCCAGGCTGGAGCTGTAGAGGTTGGGCACCAGGGGCCTGCGTCACAATTGGAACGGCGTTCTCCATCCGCACAGAGTAACTAGTGTGCTTGGACGGAGATGCCTGCAGCCCTGTGAACAAATGAACCAACAAGGGGCAGATGAAGAACAGCACAGAAAAGAAATGAGTCGGTGTCTGTCAAGACGAGGAGGGAAGGAAGCCAGGCTACGCACAAACCCAATAAAGAAAGAAGAAAAGGAAAGGACAAACAATACCGCAATACCCCACTGCTACTCACAGATAACCCAGATAACCATGATCATGCTCGGCGGAAAATAAAACAAGGGGTCGTCATGGTGACGGTTAAATCTATCTCTGCAAAGGTGCCATTAATGGAGATGACCTTTATATTTACAACACAGAAAAACAAAGCACAACACAGGCAGCCCTCAGCCTTCATCAACCCCCGGTGGAAACACATAACATATGTAGTGCTTGGCAAAACATTGTCACACAGCCATATTCAATTGTCTGTTGAAAAGAACAAATGCCTCATCATGTACTTTGTTGTTACATTTGTACTTCCCGATGATATTGGGTATCAAATAACATTGCATTACTACGTGAAAAGCAGACTCAATACAAAGGCATTCTCAAACCAAAGCTATATTTGTTTTATATTACCATGCATATTCATATTCATATTATAATCATGTATTATTTGTAATAGAAGTAGTGGTTGTTTTTATACTGTATTTTATTATGTATTTTATACTATTTATTGTCTGAGTGTTTGTGCGAGCATTGTTTTAGAGGCATAAGTCAATTTCATTGTATGGTTCTACTGCACAATGACAATTAAAGTATCCATCTACCTTGTATCATGAAAACGAGTATTGGTACTTGCAGTGGTGCTAGTATTATTATTCCTACTAGAAGTAGTAATTGCAGTAGTACCAGCATGAGTTATCTAGTCTTAGTGTCTGGAAGTGCCAGACCCAGAGAGCCAGGCCACTTCCTGTGAACCTAATCCAGAGGGATCCGCAGAGAACACCACGGATGCAAATACGCGTCTCCCGGTGCCCCACCGCAGCCCCCGTCTATTTACATGGAGGAGCCCGGGCTTTGGTTTCTCTTTACCTTGGAAGCCGGGCGGGCAGACGATGAGGGCCTGCTGGAAGGGGTCGGGGGGCCGGGCGGGGCAGAGTTGGGGGGGCCCCGGCTGCAGGGGCATGCTCCTCTGGGCCACGGTGGCCATGGAGGCGGTGGTGGGCTGGTAGATTGCGGATTGGTAGTTCAACAGGGAGACGTCGGGGTTGGCAAGGGAAAAGGTGGCATTGGTGGTGGAGGAGGAGGCCAAGCAGGAGGCCTAGGATTGACAGAGGAGAGGAGAGCGGGGAAGGGGAGATCAATCAGGCCTCGCACTAGGAAACAAAACAAACTATAGAAAGAACAATTCAGAGGTGGCTCGATGGCAACAACCCAGTGATGCACTAAACCCGGCGATACCCCTTGTAGCTTTGCAGGTTCGATTCCCACCTGTGGTCCTATTCTACACGTAGTCCTGTTCTTATTCAACCCCTCCTATCTGTCTCCAGTCTGTGTCTTGTAAAAAAAGCTGATACTATTTCTTTTCCTTTTCAACTCTACAGAGCGGACCGGGAATACAGGCCTAAGAATGAAGGCTGGGTGTGTGGGTGGGTGTGTGGGTGGGTGGGTGGGTGGGTGGATTGGATAGATGGACGGATGGATTCTAAGCAGAACATCTCCAGCATCACCCCTCTCACTAGTCATGTCATACGGTCAACATTAAGAAGAGATGGCAGTCGGAGCACCTACTAATGTTTGAATCATGAGTCCAATTTGGATGTGCAGGTTTTATCCAACAGGCCTTACAAAACGAGAGTGTGTACACTTCTTGGTGTAGCAGACGAAGCTTATCTCATTGTGAGCACTACAGACTTCATCAATTAAAGAAAGAAAGAATGCTGCGGTCACAGTCTGTGTGCAGTGCAATGGAGTGTAGCGCTTGGTAACGCATACAGTCTGTGCTTCAGTTTACAGAATAATGAACTCTTAATAGTGCGGTGCTAGAATCGTCGTTCCCACTCTTGATTAAATCCCCTACGCCACACCAGAGACCTGTTGCAGCACACACAAACTATCCCACCTCTCATGGGGCCACCTCTCTCTCTCTCCGACAAACCCGGAGCAACCGCTAGGCACGCGACACAACCCTCAAACGGGTTGTGCCTGATTCGAGCTTTCGGCAGGACATTCCATGAAATCTGATCAAAGTTAAATGCTAGGGACTGATAGTGGGCAAAAAAAATGTAAACGCTTGAGTAGGAGAGTTTGACATGTCACAGCGGCCCAATCTAACCCTCACATCTATACGCCTGATGGGAGGGGAACATTTCCCAGCAAACAGGACTTTGTGTGATTATGCACGCATATGGACTCGCTCCATCTACCATCGCGCATGGAGCATAGTGGGCCATTAAGAAGGAATGAAACGCGGCTCAACAGCCTGAGTACAAATATGCTTTTAAGAGACATGTGTTTGTTCAGCTCCCAGTCACGCAACTTCCTGCTCAACAACATTTTAAAGTTGTAAACCCCCCCCCACACACCTTTGATTAGGCTGTATGTAGGTGAACGGGGGGGTAGCTCCTTTTTAAAGGGACTCAAATTGCGCTGGAGGAGAGCGTAATCAATACGAGTCGTGACATGCATCAGGAACAGGATAGCGTGGATGCCGCTGACACACAGGGTCAAAGATGGGTCCAGGGGCCTTGCGTATAAACCTGGTGACATAAATAACAAACCTATTTTTATTTGCCTACAGTATAACCTTACAGCGGGGCTGTGCGATACATCACCTATTTCATTTACAGTGAGAGAGAGAGAGCGAGAGAGAGAGAGAGAGAGAGAGAGAGAGAAGAGAGAGAGAGAGAGAGAGAGAGGGGTTTTCTTGTTACGCACTGCCCAGCGTCCGTTGTAACTAAGACGCAATCTGGAAAATCTAACAATACACAGTGATTCCGGGAGATGGCGAAACTCAGCAGTTTAAATGCGGTACAAACCGGTAAAATACCCTAAGCTTAACCCTGGGAAATGAGAAGGAGTGAGGAGTACAGTGACATGGAGAGAGAGAGAGAGAGAGAGAGAGAGCGAGAGAGAGAGAGAGAGAGAGAGAGAGAGAAAAGAGAGTAAAGGGATTCGTAAGGCCTAAAAGACCCAGAATGCAAGGCAAGCAGGAAGTGGTGCTTGTCATGTGTGCAATCAGCACTTTGTGACAATCCCACAGGACCTGAGGTAGGGTTGGAAACGCAGACCGACATCAAAAGACAGACCCTGTAGAAGAAGCAGACTGTCCAGGAACAAGGAGATAGGAGAGAGGCAGTTTACGTTAAAGCCTACGGCCAGTGTTTTCATTATGTTTTTTTTTAAGTTGCTTAAACCAATTTCATCATCTAGTGCCTCAAACTGATTCCATATGCTCTCTACTGTAAATATAACAAACATGAGCTCCTGACTGCTTGATGTGGGCCATGGTCATCGAAACTGCTTAGCCTTCATAAAACAATTTTAGAGAGGCTCACTAACAGCAAAAAACATGACACCTAAATGATGAGACTGTGAATGGGAGGGCGGGGGCGTTAACACATACGCATTGACTTGCATTCCTTTTCCGCACTAACAAGCGTATATTGTGCAAGAGTGCTAGCAATGTGAACCGTAGGTCTCTAAGAAGTGTCAAACTGGATCCATTATATCATCATTCATCTGCTATTGACTTGCGTTGAGTTATCGGAATCAATTTGCTCTTGGAGAAATCACGCGTGTTAGGGGAAACAACAGGAAGGCTGGATGGGGGGGGCGCAGTGGTTTAAACACAACAAATATAACGACCAGTGAAGTGAACGGAATGAGGAAAAGGTCGTTAAAGGCTGCTGCTGAAAGCAAACGAGCAGCGCTATAATGCACGTTTGCTTCCTACTGAGTCCTGTAGGAAACCATTAATAACTTAATACTCTTAATAGTAAAAATGTATATTGTATTTTATTCTATTTTTATTCTATTGTACTTTATTTCTACTTTAAGCACGGAAGAGTATGTCACACAAACATTTCACTGCACATCTTGTGTGAGTATGTGACAAATAAAAACCTTTGAATCTTTGATCCTTTGAATCTTATCTTATCGTGGTTATTTTTTTTAAAAGAGAGACACAGTGCATGTGGTGCATCTCGCTCCGGGAAGCCTACCACACCATCTCCATACATCGGGATTCAACCACCCTAATGCACAGACCGGTCCATACTGTCTACAGTCTGAGTCATCGTGCCGTGCCACATGTGTGCAGCGGGCGATGACGTCAGAGGCTCACCCGCCGGGCTCTTTGGACGCTGCAGGCTAGGGTCGGGGCAGGGTACGCACCTGGCTGTGCACAGTGTTGAGCTGGTTGTTGAAGGTCATGGTGAGGTTGGTGGACGTGCTGGGGGCCACGTGGGTGATGAAGGGCGTCTTGCTCTGGCTGACCGAGTCGTACATGTTCACGCGCCGCTTGCAGATCTCCATGTTCTGGAAGCATGACTTCACGCTGTGGCGGGGAGACACAGAAACGGGCTCATTAGTACGAGGAGAAGGTGAGGGAAGAGGGGGCGTTTTGCCATGCGATATGCATAGTCAGGATTTATTTCATTTAATACAATTGGGGCTATGTAAAGTGCTGTATGAATGCAATCAGTTATGCATCTCATTTTGGAGCTGCATTTTACTGTTGGAGAGATTAAAAAATATATAACCATCGTTCAGCTATTAGTAAGTGAAAAGCGCTGTGAGAATATGCGTTAAGAGTTGACTGCGCTAGCCTGCTTTTGAGACTATTTAGATTTTAGACCACTCCCGGCATATTCCTGACCAATCAGGAAGGTTCTTCTGTGATTGATTTGGGGAATCCATCTGGCCCGTCAGTCAAATGTATGTGAAATGCAACACTTCTCATTAGCGGCAAAACACAGCGAGGGAGGGGCAGAGAGGTAGGGGTTTTTTTTGTTTAAAAATTCCTGCACTCTTTAGGTCTTTTCTGCCCTCTCGACAGCACCTTTCAGTCAGCTGGTTAGCCTACAGTTCAGTTCATCACAACAGCTCCACTGTACTACTATAACTACCACTGTAGCATTTCTAACTAATAACTACCACTGCTGTACTACTTGCAACTAACCACCAACCACCAGTGTAGTATTACGAACTAATAACTACTGTAGTATTACTCACTACCACTGCGGTACTACTAACTACCAGTGCAGTACTACGAACTACCACTTCAGTACTACTAACTACCACTACAGTACTACTAACTACCAGTGCCGTACTCCTAAACAGAGCGAGAGGGACGGGGGGGGATGGACGTACTGTGTGCTGTGCGGGAAGTCAAGGAGGTGGTTCATGGTGACGAAGGGGTGGCTGAGGGTCTCGATGGGCGTGATTCTCTTGTCGGCGTCGATGGTCAGCATCTTGGTCAGCAGGTCTATGAACTCCCGGCGGTCCGCCTTCTCCGCCAGCATCTCACCGCCTTCCAGGTCCGACGACATGTTCACCTGTGGACGTGATCGCATAACACACGCACACGCACACACACACACACACACACACACACACATTCATCACAAACATGCACACGCACACACACACACACACACACACACACACACACACACACACACACACACACACATATAGGCAAACACATTCAGACCACGCATTCATGAAGGAATAACTTAAAATCCTGAAAGGCATGTAGCCAAGGCAGGGGGGGTCTGGATAATGAAACCTTGAATGTCTGGTGACAATGAGCTTATGAAACTGGACATGGAAACCAGAGCCACAGAAATGCAGATTGGACATATAAAGTCCCCCCCCCCCCCCCCCCCCAATAAAACCCCACCACAACCCAATGAAACATTAGAACTGAACAGCCACGCCAGCGGAGGGAAAGGAGGTCCTGTGTTTACGTGCGGGGTGCTGCCCCCCACCTCCTCCCTCCCCCGAAAACCCACAGCATGACCCGTCCCCTCTGAGCATGCACGTCTCCGTCTCGCTGTCCCGCATCGAGAGCTGCTGTTGGACCTCGGGAGCCGTCGGACCTCGGGGCGTCCCGTGCCGGGGGGGGGGTCGTCGCCAGGTGGAGGAGGAGCCGCTGCCGCCGTCAGTGTCTCCGTGGCGGGGCACCATGGTGCAGGGCTGTGGACGGGGCTGTCACGTGAGGATCTCCTCCCTCAGGAGGCGGCTGGCCTTCCACAGGGTCAGGTGAGGACCCCCCGGGGGCTGCAGGACCCGGCAGCACTTTGACACTATAGCGCATGCACGACGGCAGGCGACACATCACTTCCTGTTGCTGTTTCACTTTGAACGTTGTCAGGAAACCGTGAACCACGAGTGGGTTGTGTTGCGTCCGGATCCATTATTAGTTGGCAGTTATTTATTGGTGAATTGACTTGCTTTATGATGCACCAATGGTGTAAATGTATTGCTTCATTATGTAACATACATTTGTTGCATGGTATGGAGGTAATGGCCGGAAGTCACGCTTTTACTGGGTCGTTCAGATCATTTCAGGTTTCGTTTTGTAGCTGACTTTGCCAAGAAGTTAATCTTATGGCTTAAAGTGTTGTTGTCTGTATCAGTTTGGGCATCTCAAAGAAGGGTATGGTAGTTAAGGGGTAATGCAATGAATGCATGTTTGTTTTGACACTGGTAAGAGTAGAACACACACACACACATTATCAGGCTGATAACTATATATTTTGTTGTTCTGAGAAACTGGCTGATACAACACACAAACATGTGTACACAAAGAATCAATGACTCGTTCCAGCAAATTCAGCAAGATTCACTTTTAGGACGCCTGAGCCTGAGGAAGCCTGTTGCAACCTTTAGCCTACATCATTAAAAAATGCAGAGAGAGAGGTGAATGTCTATATGTGACCACTCACACAGAAATAAAATGCTGGACGTGAATGTACCTTTCCCAAACTATTTCAAATACACTGCAGTTTTACTGGACGATTGTCCGGTGTGAAGAAACATTCTCTAGATTGCCTTTGGCGGCCTCTGCTGGTGATGTCATTTTGGCTTGCTCTCTGTGATGGCTTAACAGTTTGTCATTTCTAATTACATAGTTTGGAATAAAGAAAGCCGTTATGGTCTGAAATCACGAGCTTCACTGGGAATAGAACATGAATGTTGCCGTGAAGCTGAAGGGGAAGTGGTTGATGATTATGCAGAAGATAATAATACACAAAAGGCAGCATTGTTTCACTTTATAGTTTATTTTAATTATATAACAGTTTTTTGTAACTTAATGGAAAATAACCATAAACATACACACAGACACACAAAAGAAATGCAGGAACAAAGTGTGTATGATACCAATACCAGTATCAGAAAGGCCTCCAAGGCTGCCTAAAATGCAGTATCAACGAGTATGCAAGTCTATGCGCTGATCCGATACCATAACACGACTAGCTCATTTACTACACAGGCAAAGAACATCCCAAGCACGTGCAGTGTTATGCTGCATTCGTTAATGGTCGGGAGTCTGCTAACCCTAACTTCACGCTTCATGACAAGAATTCATGCGTTTTATTATAATTATAAATTCTAAATGTCAATTTTCTAGTTTACATCTTAATTTAAATAAATAAATAATATATATTCCCAGTAAATCTAACTCGGTATCGGCCAATGTTCAAATTCCGGTATCGGTATCGGGAAGGAAAAAATGGCATCGTAATAACTCTAATTCAGTAGCTCAGACTTTTTTTCTATCGTATTCTAGCATCATAAAGACTCCATTGCAAGACTGAGGGACAAACAAATCAAAGAGCAAGCAAATGCAACGGCTACGTTATCTCCTCAAGATTATCCTGCTGTATGTCAAGATGACAACAAGGGTTGATGCATTTGAAATGGTTCTATATTTTCATCTCTCCTGTGTGGAGTCCCCTCTGCCAAGAGTATTATGTTGCTTTGTCTGTCTGGACCGAGGTGAGATGACCGGAGAGCCACACGTGGATAGCATTGTTGTGTTCCCACACTTCTTTGCTTTGCGCCCTTGGCCATTACCGCCCTACACAACATGTTGGTTGTTTTGTCGTCGCACGCTATTCTTGTTTTTTGCCCTCATTGGTTTCTTTGTGTCATGTTAGGTGTTGTGTGTGCCAACTGGGAATTTGAAAACCTCTGAGGATAAAGAGTAAGAGTCTACCCTCTACTCGGGTCCATGTGGACAAGTTTTAGTGAAAAATAATCTGACATACTTTACCTGGCTGCATCTCTCTCTCTCTCTCTCTCTCTCCCTCTCTCTCTCATATATATATATGATTCTGCATTCTGAGTCAGTGGTCATTTGTTTTTGAAGCTCTCTAGCTGGAGGGAACGGCCCCCAGAGAATACTAAGGATGATTTAATTTATAGAACCTGTGTGTGCTTGTGCGTGCACATGTGCATGCAATCCTGTTGGTGTGTGTGTGTGTGTGCGGGTGTGTGTTTGTGTTGCAAAGAGGGTGCATGTAATGTGGGTAGAGAATTCAGAGGCCACAGGCACATTGTGTCCTCCCCGCTTGTTGCAGCCCCCTGCCACCATCTATCTCGTGTGAGCCATGCAAAACACATCCCGCATTGTTATGATCTCTCTTACATTACTGTACAACCTCACTCTGCATTACAAACACGTGTACCGAAGCTCCCCTAATCTCGCTCGACAATTGAGCGATTAGCCGCCTCAGGCCGTCTGCAGGGGATCTCAGCCTCCTGGGTCTCTGTGATTCCGGAGGGAGAACAGGTTAGGAGGGCACTTGGCAGTGTGGGGGAAGGTAGTCTCCGCATCTGGGAGCTCTTTGCAGCTTCCTACAGCCAAGATGCTCCATAGGCCCAGAGTCCCAGACTTCATCATACAATTCATGAGCTTCTGGGAAAAAGGACCAAAAGAAGGTTGTCCACTGGTTCCGCCAGCCAGTCTCCTGACAGAGCTGCGTCCTCTATCCACCTGCAAGCCTGTCTGCACTATCAAGCACAAACCAAGGCAGACCACTCCCGTCCTTTAAATAGCCGGAGAGCAGGCCAAGCTGCACCAGGGGGCAAAAGGGTGCAATGCCCCCTTGTGTCAATGTTGTGCCCCCTTTAGTTTTGTGTCCATATTTTCTATCACACAATCTGCCTCATCCGTCGTTCTCATCCGGGAATTGTTGTGTCTGAACGCAACACTTTTGGCCGCATGATGCATAAAAGTTTTTACAATAATTGTACCAGCTGAGAAAATTATATAGAAGGCAGGGTCAAGGCAGGGTCGGTTTGATGGTTGGTACTTTCAAAGTTAAGAGCAGCTGAGTGGAATATCTGAAACAAACCTCCTTTGAATCAGGGTAAGAAGAGGAAACCCGGTTAGGCGTGTTTTATTTTGTTGATTTTTGGAAACGTGGGGGAAATGTCCGTAATAAGCGGAGACTTGACGTCGTCTTTGGCATTTCTGTCAAGCAGGGGATGTGAGATGAACGTTGTTTTATAGGGAGGAACAGTCACCTGCCCTGCATTACGTTGATGAGGGTGGGCAGACCGTGACCGTTCTCTGTCATTATCATATGCAGTGTATTAGATCCCTTTTGTGGCAAGATATGCATTGTGTGTAATTGTACTATTTTTTATTAATACTACTATTATTATGCATGATGCTGCATGCCTTTGTGAAACTGATCACCTCCAAACCAAATGAGTGTGTTGTCTATAAAATCAATTCTGTATACATACAACATTAACAGCTGGGAAGTGCTGGTCATTTGAGGTGGCTCCCTCCAGCTGCAATAGCAGATCCTTTATAAGGTGGCAGCGGTCCGTAGGACATTACTGTGTGTGTAGCCAAAACTGTGATCATGAAGACCGGCTGCAACGGTTTATGGACTGTAGTCCAACTCGGCACTCGACACGGCAACACCTGAAGTGGCCGGGACACATTTTCAGTATGACTCAGGAGTGGCATTTCCAAGAGAGGGAAGAAAAGCTATCATCGGTGGACTGGCTGAAACAACACTGTGGGTAAAGGATTGGCCACAGCACATCTGGAAAACATCTCTTCTGACTGCTCCACCTGGCCACTGCTCGGCCGAGTTGGCTCACGGCTGGCTGAGGAGCGGAGGTGAACCTGGAACACGCACGACTACATCTGCACCCGCCAGCCCTGTTTGCTCTTTCCCCGCCACAGACAACATCTGTGGTTCCAAGAAATTGACAATAGAACAACCAAGGAACCCAAGCATAAAACTCCCAATGGATGACTGCAAAAGTTTATGTTTGTGTGTGCCTGTATGCCTGTGTGTATGCGTATGCCTTTGCCTATGTGTGTGTGTGTGTGTGTGTGTGTGTGTGTGTGTGTGTGTGTGTGTGTGTGTGTGTGTGTGTGTGTGTGT
>JAOPUA010000169.1:12069958-12084276 GCA_027122455.1 Trisopterus luscus | reverse complement strand
CACACACACACACACACACACACACACACACACACACACACACACACACACACACACACACACACACATGCACACACGCAGACACTCACACACGCACACACGCACACACAAAGCTCAGCTCATTTCACATAACACTCTTCTGCCCTTTGCCAAGAACTCAGTTTCTCTAACTAAATGCTTTAACAAATCAATACAACAAATCCCTAAACATTAGATTTTTGTCTCTCTTTCAAAAAGGCAACTTGAATATTGCAAGAGACGCTTGTGAAGACAGGTAATCCATTTCCATAACGCTTCCCAGGCAAACAGACTGCCAAACATCAAATATTGATACATGCACTGACTGGCAGATCAAAATACTACAGTACCCGCGACCAAAGTGAAAGGTAGAAATAAAAGAAAGAGAGAGTGAAGAGCCCTGAGAATAGATACCGTGTCCAACACACAACTATGTAAGCACTGAACTAACCCCTATTCCATATCTGTTGCCAGCTGTAAAGAGATAAACACACTCTCCAGCCGGCATGTTGAAACAGCCGACTCTTGGTTTAGGGTTAGTGTTGGGGGTGGGGTCCCGAGGGGGTCCCCCCCACCCTGTAGCACCTGAGGTCAGGACGGATTGTCCCTTGTTTCAAGTGTTGTCACATAAACAAACCAAAATGGCACAGTTCAAATGGCCAGCAAGCCATAAAGGTGGTACAGGGTCTCGGCATGCATCGCGTAGTGCTGTCTGCGCTGCTGCAGTCCCTGTCACCACCGCCATCATCTGAGTCATTCTCTGTCCATTCTACTCCAACGGCTGTTCAATAAATGCTCTCTGCTATACTGCTTGACCCGTGCATGAGAGGCTACTGTTCAACACATGAAGTTGCCCTGGTAATCTGCTATGGCTCTGTCCCCTTCACATGCATGGAAGTCACAATAAAGTAGTCTGTGCTTCCTACTCAGAACCACCCACTTGGTTTGGGAATGCTTGTGATGTGTGGGAATATTAGCTTTTCAACAATCAAGTGACAGCTGGACCTGCCTTGCTCACCAGGCGCATGTCAGGATGTTAGTTTGGGTTATGAGAAAAGCATCAGATCACTGTTTTGACTGCAAAGAGGCCAGCCAGATGTTCTACGAACAACATCCCTTTGCAGACCATTTGTTATGTTTGTGGCAAATGATTTGGCGTTTTCCTATAACTTTTAATGCAAGGTTTACCATTTCGTATCATCTCAGATTACAATTGACCAAACATTTACACATTGTAGTAAACGTTGTGAGGCTCCGATTTTGCACATTACAATGATATATCTATTTCACCACTAGAGGGAGTAAAGAGTAGATAGTACGATTGCATGAATTAAATTGTAATAATAACACATTAATAAATAAATAAACCTACACCGGGTAATTTACTCGTTTGCCATTTTGCTCCGCGTAATAGAACAACTGTCATGTCTCATCTTCCTCTATGTTGGGTGGAAACGAGGGTCTTTCCACTGTGTGTGCGATAGGTAAGCAATGTCAAGACAGCATACACCAGGGAAACACAATTAAGGAGAATAAACGAGCCTTGCTGAATGTAGTCCATAAACAACCAAAACTATGGACTATATAGCCTCATCCTAGAATGTCTTAATTGCATGCGACGACAGAAAGCGTTTGGCCAAATTGCATATTTCTCATCAAATCCTTCACTGGTATGGGCTACACAGGGTTGGCGTTGCTGCTTTGTTTTACACTACTGTTCCATCAATTCATTTCCCACAGCTTAACCTTAAGTGTAAAATGTACAGTGCTACCATGGCTATTCGCCACGGTTAGACTAGTCGCTTGCAATAATAAACAATAGAAACCACAATTGGATTATTCAGGGGCATAATGCAGCAACATCGAGCAGGCATAAAGCTTCCCTTTGATTGAATCACTATGAAATACAAATAACCACAGTGCAAACCGAGACAGGATAGCCTATATAACACCGTTCGTTTTCTAATGGTAGGGCTAAATATATTGCTTGGTATCAAAACATGATATATAAATATAGGCTTCTCGATTATAACATGCTGGGTTACGTGTGGGGGTCTACGATCTTCTTCTGATACTTCCTTCTATCATCTTGAAGCTGATCATTAATCATAAGGCAAACTACAATGATGGACTTTAATTAAACAGAATCGTATCAATAGGTGTACATTACATCAATAATACGATATCTGACCTGTTAAAACATCGCAATGTTGAGGGGCAGACAGATCTAGGACTGAAATCGTGGTTAGGGCTTTCAAATTGGGTCTGTTTTGTGTTGTGGTTTTTGTATTTAGACATGTATTAGCACGCATATCAAGTAGCTATTTACAAAAAAAATAGGCTAAAAAATAACATGTTTTAAAAATAAATTTGAACAAAAAGAGGGGACGATATAACGCATCGCCACTTCTGTTTCCTCTGCATCACTTGCATAAATCGCCTATCGTAATAGGCTAGTGTATATTAAATTATTCCACATTAACGCGTCCGGATTTAAAAGCAATCATCTTACCTTCGTATACAGGGGCCATCGGTGCAAAGATTTCTGTTATTCATGGCAAAAAATAAAGCGATTTATCTGTTCAAAACTCAATAAAAATCTGCCATCTTGAACCACTGAGAGAGTCGCCACGGTCTCCTGCATCACTAGCCCAGTTCAATAATGAGAAAAATGATCATAACTCATATCCAAGGTTTTTAATCAGAGGCCATTGAAAGCCAAACAGCAGCGGGGATGTCCTTCAACGGATTCCTGTCTATCACCTATTTGTCGGAGGCTCAAACGATGAGCCGAATGACAGGTTTACTTCAGCTATTGTACGACATGTCTGTAGAGTCTGCAAAAGTTGCAATGGTAAGAGCAGAGCGGAGCGAGTTTGGCGTACAGTGAGTGTTTAAGTCAAACGCCGATCGAGTCGATCGCATAGGAGAACGCATCACAGAGGGGCGCCCGTGTCACCGAACGGGGACTTGGGGGTGATTATTAGTTCTTAACTTAATGCATACATTACTAGTCCTATGTCAAAAAATAAATCCTGAAATATCAATATACAGGATTTATAAACAGGGAATACACAGCGGTTAATTCAATATTTCCAATAATCGAAGGATTAACAGCAAACTCTAAAAAATAATGTTGAGTCAAAAATCTCAAATACCTATCAATTTCTTAGATCAGTTGTTTTATTTTCAATGGACATATTGTTCAGGTAGCATTTTAAACTGGTACGGAACTGTCAACATGTTCATCAAGCAGTCCATGTTCTCTCCCCCATGCAGCGCTGTAAAGTGCACCCCGGTTGAATGATGCGGTGGTCTTTTAGTTATGTCTGTATCAAGAGCTATTACAGTACAGTGACGACATCAGATTTTCACCGTACTAGAGTGGAATCGGATTACACAGGCTCACACAAATGTGAATAATCTGTCATTTACCAATCTGCGATTTTAAAACATGATTAAGTGCAAACACAGCAACAATTCGCGGCTTAATCAAATAGTCCATTAAAAAACGATCATGACAGTTGATCAAGCACCATACCGAAATGCTGAACACAAGTAGGCCTACAGCTGTTCAACCTTTCTACATTTCTATCTTCTGTCTAACGAACCTGCGTCATGTTTTTGTATAAACGAAGTCATTTAATTACAGCGCATAAAACAGAGAAACATTCAATTTGATTACCTTGTCTGCCACAATAAAAAGGACGTAGGCCTATTTATTTACTTTTCAATATTGTAGTCCGATGTTAGCACAGTTTATTTGACCGATGCTTTATTATTCTATTTGTAATATTATTAATTTCTTATTTTGCTACCAAATCGCCTCTTCCACCCTCCAGGTCAGTTGGTGGCGGTAATGGTCCGTATTGTTGGTTTGCTAACCTATAGTAGACACCATAAACGAAGAAGAAGTAGTCCCCCCTTCGTTTACATCATGGATTAATATGTCTCTGCATTCAGGGTCAACAACAGTTACCATCATTTATCAATAACGCGGTAAGAACAGGCAAATATATCATCATGACACATTATATCCGACACATTATATCCGAAATCCGAATAACAAAAAAAGAGTCTGCTACCTGAGGTCACCTCCTACCCTTTTGTTATTATGTGCAAGTCTCATTGCTTTAATGTTTAATGTCACAATGGTGCAATCTGACCCATTAATCACTGGATTTCTTTCAGAATTAATTTGAATCTGAATTTTCCTTAGGGCAAAACATGGATTTTAAATTACGGACTATGATGTTCTGATTAAATGAATCAAAAATTATTACATGCATCCCGAATGGTTTTCTCTAATTGGTATGTTTACATTGATAAATGCTCTTCAGTGTAGGATTACTATTAATTTACATAGTTTAGACACTGTCGAAGGAATACCTGGCTATTGTATTTGCGAGCGCGTCAGCCCCAGTTATTAGACATCAATCTCCAATTCCTAATTGAGACAAATCCACCTTTATTATGAACAGTGTGAGATATAATGACCCTATTATATTATTCCTTTACTAGAGCTATGGTTTCGTACTACACACATTATATCCTATATATCAGCCAATCAATGCCAACATATAATGTGCAATTCTTATTATGTCAATCAGTATATGTGTGAACCCTCCCGTTATCTTTTCATTTACCTACTTACATTTTTTATTCTTTGGGAAAAACTAAACCTCCAGAAAATGATCAGAATTAAAGTTGTTACACAAGTTTATGTGTCAGGTAGCCTACTTTTCTCTTTTGTTCTCTTCCTTATGATTTAGTCATATATAAAAAGTTATCTTAAAAAATAACGTGGTCCAGTAATTTCAGTAACCACGCTGAAATAGTATCTGAATGCATGGGTTATGGGTTTATTGTTATAATAATTTAAGCTTAGTTAAGAGTTAGTTGTTAATCAAACCAGTGATTCCTCACTCGTGGGTCGTGAGGACATTTTGACTTGGTTATTGAGCATGTGCCAAACCTTGCTCTTAAGAAAGAAGCCCATGAATTAAGTAATGTTTCAATGCTAATGATTTTTTACATCTACTATTTCATTTGGTTGAGCCCCAATTGTTTCCACATCTTGTTTTCTCAGTGTTTTCCAACAGTACAGACAGTACCGACAAACACTACATTTTTGGGTTGTGACTTAATGACAAACGACACATGTGGGTCCTGAGGCTAGACCAGTTAAGAACCGCTGATCCATGCCACATGTGTCAAACCCCAGGCCTGGGTCCCGGCAAATTCTATCCGGCCCGTGCAATCAGTTAAATATTCAATCATCTGTGTCCGCACCTCTAACGCCTGTGATGCGCTGCACTACTTGGCCCAGTACGAACTGCGAACGTGCTCCTACGTGGGTGTAGCGGGTTGAATTGCCAGACTATCCTTCCCCTCAGGCCCGCATGAAAGGGTTCACTACAGCTCTGCTATATCAAGGATGCACTTAGAATAGCAGGACCACTAACTGTGTCAGCAGTCCTTGAAGACATGTTAGTCATGCATTACCAACCTGCTGGGGAAAATTTAGGCAAGACTCCTTGTTTTTCACTGTTAAGTAGGGACAAGTTAACGATACACAAAAGTCACCATTCGATACGTACCTTGGTTTTTAAGCCACGCTTCGGTTTGTTCTTCGGTACGGCAGGTTTTATTATTAAATTTTTATTAAACAATTCGATTTTTATTTGATTTAAATTGTAAATTGATTAAATAGTGTCAAACAAATGCCTTACACAAATGAAAATACATCAAATACAATTGAGGATAAAAACAATAAAATCCTTATTTTTTTCGGTACTTACCAAAATGAAACGTGCATTGAACCGTTAGACCCGTACCGAAAAATGTCGGTATGAATACATGTATCTTTACGCCCCTTCTGTTAAGTAGTAAACTCAAGCAGCGACCAGAGAAACAGCGCTGCGTTTCCTTGCACATATCCATTCAAACAAATATCAAATATATTACCCCTGGTCTGCTTAATTTGTTTAAAAATGCTTTGCTGAAATTAAAGTTGTTTGCACCTGGCAACTGGTCAGAAAGTAAAGTAAATTTGATTAAGTGGTTGAATTCATGCCACACACTGAGTTATGAAAAAGGACTGTTTGTCCTTTTTCTATGTTCTTGTTAAATAGCCCTTTTTTTATTGAACAGGCCTACTTACTTTATCCCATGCTGTATGGTATTTATAACAAGATTACACATATATATATATATACTGTATATATATATATTTTTTTTTTCCCCATCACATGCACATGTCTGGCACATGACATGCACATACATACATACATACATACATACATACATAGGCCTACATACATTAGGGCTGAATGATCTGGTAAGAATATCACATTGTGATTATCAGGGTTAGTGGGGATGGTAGGGAATGACAGATATTGCAATTGGGAAATGATTCACTATTGGAGGGAATGATAATTTTTCCATCAATTTTCAATTTCACTTAAAGGGGGCATATTATACAACACAGGTGTGAGTGTGATTACATGCTGTTTTGAAAATGTGCCGCTTCTGACATCACAGGTGGGCGTGTCCACATAGATGTGTGTTGGGCAGATCAGTCTAACAGCCTACCCAGTGAACTGTAGCAAACATTGCTCAGCTACCTGTCATACATCTAGGAGGACACGCCCACCTGTGATGTCAGAAGCGGCACATTTTCAAAACGGCTTGTAACGGCTAATCACGCTCACACCTAGTGGTATAATGTGTCACCTTTAAAAAAAAGTGTGTGACAAAAATACACATGTAGGCCAGGGTATCTCTGCGACATTACAGAACTTAATTTATAGTGGTGTGTGGAAATGAACCTCTCGGCTCACTCCCACTTAGGACTGTGGGCAACTGGTTTGGTTGAGTGAAACGAGGGCAATTCCAAGAAGAGAAGTTTTATTTTCTTAAAAAAACAAACCAAACAATAAATAAAGATAAAATAAATCACTGGTTCCAAAAAAACAAATGAACACTTGCAAATAATAAAAGAAAAGCTGTTGTCAATTTTCTCACCGAAATGCGGCATAATTTAGCCCAACAGGAAGGTGTAAGTAGTGGCCTCACGTCAAGCCACCTCCTACTTACCCTCCCGAACAAACAATGAGACACCCCTTAAGTAGGCCACCTAATTAATCCCAGGTGGACCAATCAAGGCCCATTAGGCCATACCATGTGTCAGGGGGAACCATTTCAAAGATGGCAATCGAACCGTCCTTCGCTGAAGTGAGAAAGGTTTCACTTTCTCACATGGTGTTATAAGTTGATGTCAACAAATTTAACCTTAGCTCTTGGCAATATTCCGATTTTTATCATATTTTCAAACATGCATACATTTAAGCGAGTAAGTGACTCTCAATAGCTAGACAGTCTTACAAATCCTGTGTATTTTATTTACATATGTATATTTTATGGTCAGGACAGTGAAGAGAGACAGGAAAGGGGGTCTGAAAAGAGGGAATGACATGTAGCACAGGACCACTGGTGGGTATCGAACGTGGGTTGCTACGAGCCAAGTGACTGTATGGTGAGCACACTAGCGTGTTGAGCCACTGAGCCACTCAATCTTAAAGAACATCTGTGATGGTGTGGAGGATTCCTCACTGAGGGTTGATTATTGAAGTTGTGTTCCCAGGATAGAGGGGACCACTCACAATTTAGGGGAAGGTTGAACATTGTGGTGGGCTTCAGACAAAGCTGCTGCCACTACTGAAACAAATAATTGACAGGTTGCCTTGGAAACCGCCCAACTACCATATAAAGTCTGTGTACCGTCTGACTGACTGACCACCTTGTGAGTTGAATCTATGAATGAATGCTATTTGTTGTTTTTCCTTTACAAAGGACATCCTTGGGTTTTACATTAGCAAGCAAGAGTGTCACAATACAGAGTTGTATTGGATTGGTTCCTGAGTTTTATGCATGCATACATAAAGATATATGTGTTTAGACCCTTAGCCTTGAATAATAATAAAAATAATAATAACTTGGGGAGGGGGAGGGGGGGGTTATGGGTCAAAGGACTTAGTAAAGAGGAATGTTTTGAGGTGTTTTTTAAACATGGGCAGGGATGGGGCAGAGCGGATGTGGAGTGGTAGGCTGTTCCATAGTGTGGGAGCATTGGCAGAGAATGCCCTGTCTCCAAAGGTCCGCAATCTACTATGATGTGGGCATGTATTACGAGAAACCCTACAATGTTTTGCTTGGTCTTCATATTCACACATACTCCCCTGTCCAAGGGGTCGTGAAGATCGTACACGTCTCCATGGACTGGCTTGTGGGTCTTCCAGATGCATTCCAAGTGCCAACCAGTACGACTATCACCATCGCCCTCTTCCTTCTATGCCTGGGTCTTCTTTATCGGTGAGTCAATGCTTCCTATATCTAACTTCATAGTTGACCCATTAGCACTCCAAAATCAACATCTCCACAAGCAAGTTTCACGTGTGTTTTCAGAATTTCAAGATGAATATTCATTTTCCATTTTCCATTACCTACATCATTGCTTTTCATACTGCCTACCATAATGTGTGCGTGAAGGATTATTTGTCCTCCCTCATCTTGATGAGGAAGCATCCTAGCTGAACCGTTGTTTTTGAATTTCGAGTTTGAGTCTTTTTTTGTTCAAAGGCATGAATTGCCTGCCGCTTGTTTTGTAATTGTAGTGTTTTTCGACAATTTGAGACAAAAACGTGAAATGACAGCATTTTAACCCTTCAATCTTAATTAACTTTGACAACACAAAAGCGCACATCAGTAAATCAGTAAAAAAGAAGTCATTACAGACACACATTTAGCGGTAATGACAATGCTGCATGGCTTTGCAACATATATGTTGTGAAATGCGTCCACAAACTCGCTCACAGTGCAAAGCACACAGTGTTTCAGCTCCTCTCTTGAAATTAGTACTTAGTTCTCACTGGGAACTCATGAGTTTAAACTACAAGCATTTAAAAAATAGCACAAAGAAATTTGTGCTTTATAAAGATAAAAAACCTTCACAATGTATCTTGTGTTGAAACCAGCAAGCAGTCACAAGATTGTTTTTGGAAATAGGCAAAGAGTCATACTTTCATATTTTCCTCAGGGCAGGGAACGAGGGAGAGAGAAAGAGAGAGAGACCATCGATGGCAGGTGGCGACCCGCCGAAACTCAAATAAATGCATGGGAAACACTGTGTTTATGGGCTGGATTGAAAGGGTCCACTGGTTCCGGCACCGAGGCCGTATGTTGCCTACTTCTAGTCTAGATGTTACTTCTTGGTTTCACACCAGTCTGCTGGCCCCCTGCTGAATGCCTGCTGAACCCTGGCTCGATGGAGGCACAGAGCAGTGGACTCTCTGGATGACTGATAACTAACTCCTCCTCCGTCAATCTTACAATAATAGAACAAATGATCTAGATAATTGAAAATGAATATATTCTAAATTGTTCAGTAATTATAATTATTATGGCTTTTGATTTGAAAATGGTGAGCAGTTTATTTGATCTTTTTTTTTTTTCATGTGCAGATGGTATAAAAAAGGTCTTGAGGACAATAAAGTGAAACACCTCAAGTCAAAGGCTATGAACCACTGCTCTACATGTCTCAAATGTCTACAGTCTACAGCCAGGCAATCAAAGGGAATCCACAACTCTTTAAGCGTGTTTGTCTCTTCACTTTGGCATACAAAGGACACAAGCAGGCAGTGCTCAAACCCGGGTCTCTACATTGCTTTGCATTGATTAGTTCATGTGGTTGTCATTAGTCATCCTGAGCTGTAGCTCATTCACTTATTTGCTTCTCTATGAGTCATGGTCTATCGAGGGTGTCAGCATATACTAGGACGTTTTAGAATCGCTTAAACACGATAAATACAGAAAGTCTACAGATACACTTCCTTATAGTTGTTTTGTTCATTTAAAAATAGAACAATACGGAACATGATGCAAATGGTTTTGGAGATATGCATGTGATGCTCACAGAAAACCTTCTTCTGCTTACATACTCCTGGCACTGTGTGGCTTAGTTTACCACATCTAAAATCAAACTGGGACATAAAAGCAAGAAAAAAAAACGCTGCGGGCGACGTCTAGCTCGCTTGATAACTCTCGTTCAACACAAAAAATGGTATTTTCTTTTATGCAAGTTAAGCATTTCTAGGAGAAGCATTTGCATTAGAGGAGGAAGCCTCTGAGCGGTGTCTCCCATTAAACTAGTATTACTGCTGAAACCGAGTACTTGTGGGTACTGTGCACCCCACTGGAGACCTCCCTTCTCCCTGACCTCTATAGAATCCTTCTTATCCGCCATTCGTTTCCTCCACTATATTGTCTCTGTTTTTCCTCCAGCTCGCTCATTTCCATCGTCTGCTTTTCAATTTGTACTGTTTTGTTTCCAAGCGTCCCAGGACTTCATTTGATGTTTAAATGAGCTCAGGCGCCTGGTGAGCAGCTAAAGTAAACTCTATTTCCTTCCATTTGGAAGCGGCTTCATCTGTGATTATCCCTCAACCAGTGGCCTCTGATCTGTTATTGCAGTCCAGATGTCTCACCTTGCCATCGGAGCAAATTATGTTACAATCGTTTGACAATTACAAGGTGGTGGCAGATATAGGATATAGTGTGAAATGGTAGTGTTAAAGCCGTGGCTTTGGGAAGCTGTTATCTTTCGGCTCAACAAAGCAAATATAAATGTCAGAAGATGTTGTTAGAAATGTGAAAAGGAAGTGAGCTATACACAACAGATGGCACTGCTCTATTTCTGTGTTTTTGGAGGAACACAGAATGTGGGCCGGTTTACCCGACGACGAATGGCCGCGGTTATAAAACGGTCAATGTTCTGTCCAGATTGTTCTGGAATGCTGGCCTGGTGCTTTTAGTAATCCATTCGCTGTTCTCCGTACAGAACATCGCACTGAGCTCCAGGCATCCCGTCCAGACCCATGTGTTTCATTAGAGCCCAGCTACGGGGCCGTCTGTGGGGATTAAATCTGTAAATCACGGCAGCGTTACTTATCGGAATCAGCAGCTGGTTGGTAAAAGGGGCTTTTACTTTTAGGCCTACAACTAACTATTGCGAATGTGTGTTCAGTTTCACATTGCGGTGCAGTAATGGTTGACTATTTGGGTCGGGTGAACTGGCCTTGACAGTCCATTGCTGGGTGTGTGTGTGTGTTCACGTTTGCGCGTTCGTCAACGGTGCAGTTTGGCATTTTATTATCCCCAGTTAATAAACCACATTCCACCCCCTCCCCTTCCCCCTCCATCGCTCACAAGAAAGTCGGCAGCTGTTGCTAATGTGTCAATACAAGTGCAAACACATAATTGTAAGCTAGCCTGAACTCAAACTCTTGCAGTTATTTAGCAGACACTTGACATCCAAAGTCACTTAAAGTGAATGCAGATTCACATGTCATGAAGGAGCTGGAGGGTGTGATGGGCACTTTGCTCCAGGATGCCTACAGGTAGGCTGCAGCCATTGGGGAACAAGCCCATTTAATGAACACGTGTCAGACACAGCTATTCACGTACCGAGAATCACACTGAGATCCTCACACAGACACACTAAACATTCACCAGGCTGCATAATGACGCACACACGTGGATCGCCCGTGTGGACAGAACAGGTCTACTGACTTGGCGCTCTCTCTCTCTCTCTCTCTCTCTCTCTCTCTCTCTCTCTCTCTCTCTCTCTCTCTCTCTCTCTCTCTCTCTCTCTCTTAGGAGGAATAGTTTTGTAGGGATATGGGCATGGCCTCGGAAATCTTGGTGGGAAACAAGTGATATGGTTTACATGAGGACGCATGCATGCGTAAAATGTCTGGCTTTGTGTGATTCACACGGTGTACTGCTTCCTGCCACTCTCCCCATCCATTCCCCAATGCTCATTTAGAACCGTGACAAGAAACCCACCTAGCCCCTCCTAAACAGGACCAAGTATAACTTACTGTCTGAGATGTAGTATGCAAAGGGCCACACATTCGACAAGTGAATGGAAACAGGAAAGACATGGTGCTCGATTACTACATGAATTTTAGTAGACATGATGACATAATTTTTTTGTTACACCTTTGTCACGGTTACCGGCGTTCTCGGTGTTGTAACCGGTCTCACCTGTGTTGGATGTGCCACGGATGGGATTTTATTCACACCTGCCCCACTGTTATTTCCCTCTGCTTATTATTAGTTCCTAGGTATATTTGTCGCACCAAAAATGTTCAACGGGTCTTCCCCAGGATTTAGTTTTCCATGGTTGCTCTCCCACTAGTCGGTGCAGGCTTTAGAAATAAGAGGTTCAGGCAAGTGGTGAGGGTTTAAGGAAGAGAGGTTTTAAGAATGAATGTATATTTAGCAGCTATTTCAATCTTTGAACCAGGGATTAAAATGAACGACGTCCCGTCGTCCCGGGGACGTAATTAATTGTCATCGGGAGGATCAATATTCTCTCTCGGGTCAACCTTGGGACGAAGAGAATTTTGTGGGCGCTGACTTAATTTTTTCTGTTTTAAGTTTTCAACACTTTCTGCGAACCAGAACGGGTTTGCGGTCGGTGGAGAAGACTTATGTGAAAAGGTAAATGGAAAAAGGACTGAGCTTCGTTCAATTGGCTGGCACGCTCGCGTTTGTGTTGCTCAGTGAGACGAAGAGACTGCTTTCAACAATGTTGCAGTGCGATACGTCCGCATACGACCGAGAGGTTGGAACAATGGAACATCGGAGAAATGATATGGACCTAAAGTGAACTGACAGTTGTCTGCTGAAAATATCTTTCTCGAATGTCGCCTGACTGTTGTTGTTGCTGGTGACGTAAAGAAGTCAACCGGTGGCTATATTCCCACTAGTTGAAATGGGTACGGTGCACCGGGGTATGACATGCTCCTGCCAATGAATCGATTTACTCGCCGCCATGTAGAACTGGACAATTGCAGTTGTCCAATTGCGGAGCATAGTTGAGCTATGGCTTTAATCGAATTAAGCTGTGCATGTAAACGTACTGACTTAATGCTGGAGTAGTGGCAGAAGGTCACGTAGACCACAGTTCTGTGACTGAGGGTGTTGGTTGTCACCTTGACGCGAAATAAATATATTATTTCATCAAAATAATGAAATAATTGTGTTTTTATTATATTATCAGTAAGTAACAACAAACAACACTTTTTTGTGCAAATTGGGGACGGTTCAAAATGTTTTTCGGGACGTTTTCGGGAGGTGTTAGTTAGTTTTACCCCCTGCTTTGAACGAAGGCAAAACAGTCAAGAAGCTCTTCCTACTCCCTAAAAGGCCTGATAAGTGGAGGACATGAATGGAACAGGTAGCAATGTCTCTTCTCTTTCATGGCGATCTGTCTCTCACAACAGCGCCTGTGTGATCCCTCTTTGAGTGAATAGCGATAGTCCTGCCATGCAATGCCATCAAAAGCCTGCACAGTGTTCAAAACACCTATTTGTAGCTCGCTCTCTATACCATCGAAGCCACGTGTCCTCAGAAATGTTGAGGGTTGCAGTGAAGCTCTGCCCTAACCGAGCCGGAGACAGATGGATGAGCGGATCCAAAAGTCACTGGCGTGACTAAAGTCACAAAGTCACAAAGCAATCCCATGGGATATTGTAGTTTTTCTCTTTGCATTATAAAGATAACTTCTATAAATTTTTTTATCATTTTAACTAATTGAGCAGCTTTAGAATCAAAAGGGAAGGATAGGAAGGTTCAGTGAAATTGCTATGTAGCAGCAGTTCATACTCATTGTAGGCAGTCTCCTTGAGATTCATCGACGTAATGCTGCGTTTTATAGATCTTTTTGGGGGAGGATGTTTTGTTTTCCTTTGAGACGGTTGAGGGCCGGATTAAGATGGTCCACAGGCCGGTTCCGACCCCAGGGCTGTATGTTGGCTGTAGGTCTTGTTTCGACTATAAAGTGGCAACGGAAGCAGAAATGCCAAAGACTGGGCGGTTGGGGGGGGGGGGGTTGAGGGTTGAGGTGTGGGGGCCCATGTGTCTCGGTGCCATTGGAAGTGCAATGGATTATGGGATGCATCATATGGCTTTTGTGCGGCAAAGGGTGATTTGGTGGGCCTTTTAAGTAGGTGTGATTCATCTTCCTCTGTTCTCCGCGGGGGAGCCTGGCCTGTAACCCAGTGAGATCACACTGCTGCCTCGGTAGACCCACGTGACTGTCTCTTGCTCCCACACACACACACACACACACACACACACACACACACACACACACACACATTGCACAACCGCATACGCATACGCACACACACGGATACGCACACACACACACACACCATTTTGTCACCAACCGG
>JAOPUA010000169.1:12002134-12015460 GCA_027122455.1 Trisopterus luscus | reverse complement strand
GGGGAGACTGGTTTAGACTGATATTTTTTTATATATTAATTTACATTACAATAGCGATTTTATAATGATAGAACGCCAGTTCTAAATGGGTGAACTATCCCTTTAAGTAGGCATTGTAGTCAAAACCAGTCACACAGGATTTAGGTATGATTAGGCTTAGTGATTATAAGTTATGGAATGATACCTTGTCCTTCCCAAACTCCACCCAGCTCCCGTCATCGGCTTCCCAGTACCACAGCCAATCAGTGGTGAGGATGAAGTCGTGGGGCTTGGAGACAGAGGAGACCGTGGATAAACGACGGACGGTTCCCCCAAGATGTTTGAATGCATTTTGAGGGTCACAGTAAGCCCGCTCGCTGTTCTCCATATTAGGCATATCAATCCAGCTGAGAGAACCACTGTCCTGGACCTGCCACCTATAAGGTAGCTGGTAGTGCACTCGTACACACTTGTCTGTAAAGACGTAAGAACTCAACATCAGCTTATTTGGGCGTTGTTTTTGGCGACATTGTTAAAGATGCAACAGACATTTCTTTGTGTTAACTGATTAAGTATATGTCCATTAAAAAATCCACAAGGCACTTATAAATCCAGATATTTCCCATGATTGAACCCCTGACAACTTAATGGTAGGGCACACTACATGATATTGAGCCATATGCTGTTCCTCTGTCCTATGGAAACTGCAATCTCACCTTTAAAGCGGCAATGTTGGCGTAGAAAGTAGAGACAGATTTCAGTACGTTCCACCTCACTGGTTGGGGGGGCAGCAGAGGTATCACTGGTGGTGGACTTTATTTTGAGGCTTTTGATTGGCAGATTGGCAGTCACCTCTGGTTGTGCAGACGGGGGCTGCTTGATGATGAATTTGCAGCGGTAGATTTTGCCAAGGATTTCTTTATTGTCATCGCTGAGACCTCTGCCTTTCAGGATCTTCATCACCTGATCGTTGAAGGAATGCTCCCTCCTACACTTTTCCCCAAACTTGCAGTCACCTTGGAGAAAGTGCTGACAGACATGGAGGTGGATGCAAGTGTTTGGGTACTTGCAGTTACCATGCTGACCCTTGCCGCAGTTGTAATATGAACATATCTGTAAGCGGGGAACAGTGAAGGTCATACAGAGACAGAAAGACACACACATCAGACTTGATGTGTCTCAACGGTCATTGTTAGGAATGTGTTTTAACTATCATGATAATCTTATGTACTGACCTCAGGAAGCAAGTAGGCATCGTTTTGCAGTAATAATGGGAAGAGCTCTTTTTCAGTCAGATTTCTTAGGCCGGCTTCAATCAAAATGGCTAAATTGTGTGTAGAAGCCAGGTCATGGGAATACTTGCATTTATTTCTGGAGGAAATCAATAATAGATGAAACATGGAAAAACAAATACACGTTTGGTTAATAAAAATAACTGAAGTATGTGTATCTACAGAATGCATGCTGTATTGAAGTTCAAGAGTTTTAGTTTTTTGTATTGTTGCATTTCGTCTGTAAGACAGATGCACTTTAAGTCTGTTGTCGAATGAAGTCTAAGTCTAAGTCTAGAAACCTATATTTTTAGTTTGTATAACATCTCAAATCATGCTCCACGTTGAGGTTGAGGAAATTTACTTACCTATACTTGCAGTTGCCGCTTATAAAATACCTGCACAAGTGCAAGTGGTTGCACTGCGGACACTCTCCCAGCGCCTTCTGGCAGACCCTCAGCGGTGTTCTCGCCACTACCAGAGTGCCTGGTTGTATTTCCTTGGCCAATGGAACCGCAAATTGACCATTTTCAGACACAATTTTGAGAAGGACCGAGTGGTCAACTGCGATGTGACGATTTCGAAGTACTTCTTCAAATTTCCCGAACTCCAAACATCCTTGGTTTTCGCACAAATTGTCATAAATTATTTTAGAGACGGCACCAGCCATTGTCCTATAGCCTTCAGTAGCGTTCGAACTTGACAGATCCTTTCACCATCATCTCAGCCGGTTTAAATGTTTATCGAAATGGAAACTTAACTACTTCCCCAGAGTGTATGTGTGTGTGTGTGTGTGTGTGTGCGTGCGTGTGCGTGTGCGTGTGCGTGTGCGTGTGCGTGTGCGTGTGTGTTTATCGAAATTGAAACGTAACATACTTTGCCTATGATTGTTTTGCATTCCAGGTAAGGTGGTTTCGAGCTTATTTGTGATGTAAATTAACTCCTTCTATTCTTTATATAGACCACATCATCAGCACGTCATTGGACCACATAGTTCTAGTTCTAGTGCTAACACCAGTCCGGTCAGGATACAACACACCATAAACAGATTTACTGGTTTGAGATAGATTAGTCAGACACTACACGCTCATTCCGCCCGGGCCCATACCGACTGAAGGTTTACCTGGGGAAATTAGAAGCTGTAGGCGTGGCTTATTTACCATTCTGCCCTCTAAAAATGTACTAAATATTTACATTTATTACACGGCTCTTCTCAATGCTGAGGAACGCTCCGATCACTTGCATGGGCCTTCCCGACTTCCGGTGGTGAATTATTTTGCAATAATGACCGTTGCTAAGCATATAATGACCGCTGTCAAGAGAGGTGGAGTGATTCACGTCGTTCGTATCACTCCGCAAGTAGTCCGGTAACTGATCAACCCCAGCCTACTCGGTTGCTAAGCGACGTCAAAGTCTTTGGCGGACTATTTCTCTGCTGATTAACACTACGAATGCTGGTTATGTAGTAAAAAGACACACCGTGTGAAGTTGATTTTTCGTTTGAGCAAGTAGCCGTGTAATAAGCAGGATAATGTGTAGAAGCAGGGGCTCTGCAGGGGCTTTTCCCGATAATGACCTGCGTTCTATACATCATCCCTAACGTATTCGAGAGCGGCTTCATGAACCACCCCTAGAGTGCATGTTTGTTTACTTTGTGTCTCTGAATAAACCACCACGTGTTTAACCACACTTTAAGAGTAATTCCTATAAATTTCATAAATTCTTCCTTATACCTATATAATAAAGAGACAAAAAGACTATTGACACGTCTGTATGCTATGAATAAGCATGTCTTAACTAGACTTAACAATTTGCTCAAGTCACAGAATGATTTATCATTACGGTGTAATCACGTTAAGTAAGCAACTGTTATGTTGACAATAGCACGTTTAGGACCAGCACTAGCACTCCTTAATGTGTGTACAATTCTATTTTTATAATATTTTAAACCAATCACTCTGCCAGTATACAACCATTGGGGGCCCACGAGTGAGATCAGAATGTCTGGGAACAAGGCTTGGCGAAAACGAATCGTTTTGTTATATACTTGTCTTGCCTTAAACACCCCTTTGAACACATTTGATAGTATTAAGGAATAAAATAAAACACAAAAACTAGCCTGAAAAGTTGTTGGTATGTTTCTCAGCATCAGTGGATCAGCCAGTCAGACAGTTCAGGCGAGAGAACATCAGGGAAATGTCCCTGTGGTAACAGGATGACGGGAGAGAGAGCAATTGTAGTATAAAATGCTACAGGACACAGAGATAATTTAATTGTGATCAAACATCTCACAAATCTCCTGAGTGTTTAGGTAGAGTAGGGTAAGGGTTCTCTGCAAAATGAATCATGTTTCTCTACAGAATTATAACTAGACCCCTATCGTCTGTGAGGAATCCTCTATCAAATCAACACTGGTGAAGCTTTTATGTAAAAAAAAAAACGGGTTGTACCTGATACACATTCATAAGACACTTATAAGACATCATAACACAAGGGACACAAGACATGGCATTAGCATTTCTCTCTGATCGTAAGAGATAGACAAGAAAAGAGAAATTGTAAAAAGTATCTGCAAAGGTTGTGCACAATAAGGCCTGCACTATTAAGTGTTGGACCTACAAGCAGTCTAACCGTGCACTTCACAGGTTTAATCCAATGATGCATCGCTCTCCTAGCTACTGCCACTGACAATAGATCTGGGCCTATT
Source organism: Trisopterus luscus (assembly GCA_027122455.1). Taxonomy (NCBI): domain Eukaryota; kingdom Metazoa; phylum Chordata; class Actinopteri; order Gadiformes; family Gadidae; genus Trisopterus; species Trisopterus luscus. Next base: position 12,011,503 of record JAOPUA010000169.1, on the reverse strand, counting down.
GTTAATGTCTGTTGAACTTTGTGGTTGAACGAAATTTGACTTTTCTGATCAAAATCACAGTGCCAGAGAAAGCAGATAAAAAGTAGTGGTCTAATGAGGAAGTAACACTTTAAATATACAGAAAGCCATGCTTTTTAAATAAATACATATTTTATTTACAAATGTATGAACACAAACATTGATGTACTAATAACAAAACATTTGCATTCTATTCATTTTCAACACGTTTACATGATATGATCAATTATTTGGTCAATCATATTTTCTTCAATTCAGAGTAATGGCCCAGTGTTAAGAGCCTGCTCAGGACGGGCTTGAGGTGGTGCTGGTCTGACAGACCTGGTAGCAAGCACGGTTAAGCCCGCTGTCTTCCTTCACTGTGTATGTGGAGAGACAGAGGTCCAGCCAGGGGTGCTTAGCTGTGAAGAGACGATGACAGGGGTTGTAGTAAATAATTTATGATGTATGTATTATATACATTTTGTTTGATACGAGTTCAGGACTCAAGACATTTTCTACAGGTGCCACTAACTTCTTATTGTTATGTCCTTGCTCATGTACCATCCATGTGTGCATCTATTTGAAAAGTTTGACTCACTTGAAATAGGTTTTATCAATATCTTAGTGCATGGGTCCAGGGTGAGATTTATGGGGGAGCTGACCTCTGCTGAAATCGGACAAAAAAAGCTAATTTGGAAAGATTGGTGAGTGTCTGCTTAAATAGGATTATTGACACACTTCTGTGTATCAAACTTCACTGAGTCAAGTATAACAATTATTTGGTCATTTGGGGGCCCCTGGTCACTCAGGTTTAATTCAAAGCAAAAAATATATCTTCCTGCGTAACTGCATATGAACGAAAAACTGCCCAGTAATGAAAAGCAATAAAGTTTATCTGCGGTATTTATGTGTTACGCCTCTGGGGGCAAGATAACTCCATACTAGAAAAATATTAATTTATTGTCCTTTTTCTTTTCTGCCTGTGGGAATACTTGGTATGCTAGTCTATCGGCCTTGTGCTTAACTATCTGACAATTCACAATATGTTCCACTGTAACTACTTACACCACTGTTATCCAAATTAAAAAATATTGTGATTTGTGATTGTGATTGAAGTATAAGGTATACTGTTGCTCAAGAATGCTGTTGGCATCCTGTCTATCACAGGTAGATTAGGGTGGACTAAGGTTCGTACCCAGAACCTTTGGACCGGGGTGTCAAACACCCTAACCACTAGGCCATCCTGCCTTCCTTTGATTGACGGCAACCAATCACTCAACCAATCACGATAATCAAACTAGAACTCTCAAACTCACCCATACTGTGTCCTGGTGGGCACAGGAAGTCCATTGTTTTACTGATCTTGTTCTGGGCCTCCTGATTGGCTGCCACCTCCTCCAATGACACTTGAAAGAAGGTTTCCTGACATAAAGAAAACACACGTTACTGGGATCACCTTACCATAGCTGTCCTAGAAATTTCAGTCAGTATTCTGAGGAAAAGCCTTTATCTGATACTACAAAAACAGGTCTCCCATTAACACTCCACAATATTAGGGTTTAACTGCATCTTGCTTTCGTTCATACGCAAGTAAAATATTTAGACTAAAAGCAATTTAAGGTGTATCCCCAGACTGTCTGGTTGTGTCTAGTAGTTATAACATACAGTGTGTCCCCAGAATGTCTGGTAGTTTCTACTAGTTATACAATCCAGTGTGTCCCCAGAATGTCTGGTTGTGTCTAGTAGTTAAAACATACTGCGTCTCTCCAGAGGAGGACTTCTAGAGTGTCTTGTCCTTGCTGGAGCTCCAGTTTCAATACCAGGCAATACTGAAGCAGCTTAACGCCCACAGCTGAGGGAGAGACAGAGATAATACAGAGAGAGAGACACAGAGACAGTATAGAAAAGGAGAGTGAGACGTGTAATATATGCACTAGAAAAGGCTCAGTAAGTGGTTGTAACTGTACAAAGGAAAAGCCTGCATTTATTCAGTTTTCCTGCGTATTTTATTGTCATATTGTGCATGCCAACTCTGTGACTTTATAATACTAAACCTTTTATTAAAGGTATGAACGTCACTTTAAAACAATGTTAGCAATTGAATAGAAACAAATGAACAGAGCATAAAGAACGGTTCTGCTTTGTTCTGTGTTGCTAATAAAACCCAAAGCCGTTCTTTCCAGGAACACCTTTGGCAGACTGAATGTTCTCGTCGGGGCAGGGCCTCAGACACACCTTCTGCGATCATTTCCTCATTGATCTCTGATCCATCAACCTTCAGCTCCGTCACAGAAACCTGTGAACACTGCTTACATCTGGAACACACAAAACCTCAAGTTACCCTACTGTTGTTCCTAGGTTCTCTCATTAGCATGAGTGAGATGACTCACTTTGGGATGCACCCCTAGTACTCCTCAGAATAATTGATTTCGCTATGCCGGCCGTGGCTTGTGAACTTGCCAGAGATGATGACTTGCCAGTGATGCCAATGCCAGGTACCTCCCACTTATAAGCTCCCTGGACAGTGTCAGAATCGTCATTCAAAACAGGATATTCTCCGTGAAGATATATCATAACCCTAATATATCATAAACCTAGCAGGTACCATACTTCTAAGGCGGACAGTGGGGTGGCCGGTTGCATTCCGTCTCCGTATACTTGTGTGGTGGGCAAGGTTTAGCAGGAGACAGGCTAACTAGTCCTAGCTAACAATTAGCGTGGGGGCTATTTGAAGCCTCTATGCTGAGGTGGCATGGAGGCCAAGTAATGTAACCAGCTAAAAGAACAGACAAGTGGTTGTCTCTCTTGATGTGCTTGATGGAGTCTATAAGGGGGCAGGTGCAGCCAGGTCCAGCAGCGTCTGGCAAAGGAGCCTTGGGCTCCAAACTGTGAAAAGTAAGCCAACTTAACTGGCCAGTAGAGAGAATGCTCAAGTTAGAAGCATGACGATGGGATTGAGTTATTATGCTGACGCTTTCCAGGGTACTGATAGGTGGGTCGTAACAGACTGGCGTCAAAGATCACCACCGGGTCCCCGCTGGCATCGTGAAATAAATGCTTCTGCGGAATACGCGACGGGCACATTCCACTTGTGAGACATCGAAACGAATGCTATGGAAGCAAACTATGTTCATTATACATCTGAAATACATATATTGTTGTCATGGCACTGACCCGTAATATCGCTTGCTGCCTCGGAACAGGAAGGGGGCGGAGAGGTCCATTAGAGATGCACTTCCTCCTGATGGCGTCACTGGAAGTATGTACTGGTAGGCCGCGGCCAGCTGACACACGTCCTGCAGAGTAGCTCCTACAGCACAGCCATGGTTAATACGATGAGAACATAATGATCATCATTATACACTATTACTTCCAAAACTATTATTACAATCCTCTCTGGTGTGTTTCACTATACTTGGACACAACCCTCTCCTCTGGTGTGTATCACTGGCCTTATAGACACAACCCTCTCCTCTGGTGTGTATCGCTGGCCTTATAGACACAACCCTCTCCTCTGGTGTGTATCACTGTGCTTGGGCACAACACTACCTTCCAGGTCAAAGCCAGACAGAAATAACCAATCAGGAGTGACAGAGTTGTACCGGTCACGTAGATGAGGTCCTTGCTCTTGCTCTCGCCGAACAGCTCCTTGGACAGGTGGATAGAGAGGGTTCGCCCAGGGGCTTTGGGCCCATCTCCAGGTAGGTGGAGGGACTCTGAGAGGAGCCATGGCTCGGCTATGTGGCCTGGGGCCTTCGAGGCCTCCAGGAAGATTTCTGACAGGAAGTCATCATCAGGGATCTCCTGTCTGAGACGGAAGAAAAGACATTAGAGCATGATGGGGCTAGAAGGTAAGGCTTAAGAGGCTGGGCTGGAAGTAGCGTTACAGGTAGGATTAGAGGTGAGTTATTAACTAGTGTGGGAATGTATTCATTCCTTTGCCGTTGATATGGTTTCGTCTCATTCTGTATTCATCCCATTCCCTGCCAGAGCCCTGTCTCTGACCCCCCTGTTAGTTGATATCAAACATATGTCAACTAATTCCTGCTTTTATCCCCATTCCAGCCTAACATCTGTGCCCAATCTTCCACTGTTCTTGAAGAGTGGATCAAACAGTCAAGATGTTTTCACCTTCGTCCTGTTCCCACCCCACTCTTTGCCAGACCTCTGTCGCTCACTGTGATTGAGGAGTTCACAAGGAAACATTTGGGATAAGCATTAATTGGCCTTCTTTTACCTATCAGTAAAACAACCGACCCCCCACAGACCAACTGCTCTGGAGGCCAATCTGTCCCAGGTATCACACCCTGCCAATCAACCGTGGCAAGCGAGCCAGGAATAAACAAGAGGTCTACATCAAGGAATCTACTTCCTGACTAGGTTTAGAGACGAGGTTAGGTGTAAGATAAGAGGTTAGGGGAGGAGTGAGAGACATGGCTAGGGTATAGCATACATGGTTCTGCACTTGGGGCAGTGGAGTTTAAGGGCCTGGTAGAGGGGCCGTGGCTGGTAGGACTTCAGCTGGGCGCTAACGTGGAACAGTTGGCCTGGAACCGACTGTTTGACCTCCGCCAGGGTCACCTGCTGCAGGGCATGGTCACACCTCCTCTCTGGAGAACACACACACACACACTTTTAAGACGCATGTAACCACAGTTTCTTGTTCAGTCATTAAGTAACAGGTCGGCCTTAAGCATCTTGCTCTAGGATGAATACAGTGGTGTTGCAACGAGTGACTCTAGGCTGAGGCCGAACACCCAGGCCACTAAACTATCCTGTCACAACCACTGCTTCTTATCAACCATGTAACCCTGTGAAGAGATCTCGCTTTAAAAGGGGGAAGGACGGGAGTCATAGAGTGACATAAAATAATCTGTTTTTATCTTATTGGCTTAAAGGCACACATTCCTGAATGATTGATCGATAAGGACGCTGCAACTTGAAACTCGGGAAAGAAACTTTGGTGGCGAGAACCAACGAGCATTCGATGCGATTTATTCTGGATTTTATTATTATTTACCTGTGGCGCACTGTCCTCTGGCATCCTCTAGGAAGAAAGCAGACAGAAGTGTTAAAGCAACCACATAAAGATCAGTGGGCCGTGTAAATGATCTGTCTATCCCCGCGCAACATTAAATACCTACATTACACATCCATTTGGTTTTTATCTTACATCCACTCACTTCACTTTTTGAGTACTCATCACTTTTTGATTTTAAATTGCTGGCTTAGAGCCACCCACCCATAGCTCCATAAACCCAGGAATGTACTCATTGTGAATTCCGTTTGGTTTGTGGAGAAAAGGGAAAATATCAAATTATGGAACAGTAAAGAAGCTTAAACATAAAAAAAAAAACATGAATTCGAAGTAGCTTAGCACTTCAACAGTGAATACCTACTTGGCTTTGACGCATGTATCATGAAGCTGAGGTCATGGTTGTAACATGATGATGAGGTTATGTACCTAACCTGTTGCTGATGCAACAGGCATGTAACATGTATGCAACGTTAGGTCATATATGTAGGTATGTAGCATGTAACAGGTACATAACAGGTATGTGGTATGTTACAGGTTTGTAGTGTCTAACAGGTATGAAGCAAGTAACTTGTACGTGGTTTGTTACAGGCATGTAGTTTGTTACAGGCATGTGGTATGGTACAGGCATGTGGTATGGTACAGGCATGTGGTATGTTACAGGCATGTGGTATGTTGTATGTTACAGGTATGGGTTAAGTTACAGGTATGTTGTATGTAACATGTATGCAGTGTGTTACCCGGGGTTTCTGGAGGTGTTCCCCAGATCTCCATGATGGCTGACTCGTTGAGGTTATCGTCCTCTGGGAAGGACTCCACCACTCTGCCGTGAGGGAGGAAACGGGAAGATGAAGCGCGCACAATGCATCTCAGGTGAATGGCTCGCCTGAAGGACATCAAATTAAACTACTTTGTTTATTTAAGGAATCGTAACTGTTGAAAAGGTTGAAAAGGAGTAGATGTTTAATGAAGAATGGCCATGGGCCTTGTTTCTCCTAACCCAGAGTGCCCAAGACACATACAACATACATCCCAAAGGACATCTAGATACAAAGGTTTGCTGGACTGTGGGGAGGCGTACATTGCAAGTATAGTAGAAAGATGCTGGCCTCGGGAGATGGTCCCAATCTCGCAGGTTCATATCTGTTTAATTTGGGAGATCGTCAGGCCTTGATCTTGATATTGAAAGCGTTTTCCAAAAGTGAAAACACCAGGACCAGGGTTAGGACCAGCACTCGTGAGGGGAAGTTTCATTTCATGACTAACAAGGAGCGTCTCCATCTGCCCAATGAAGACGGAGGAACAACGGAGGTTCCTGTTTTTATTCCCATAAGATGTTTGAACAAGACTGATTTCCATTGCGAAATGTGAATGGTAGGATGGTCTCACGAGGAAAGAACGGTGTGTCCATCTTAGGCGGGGGTCGCCAACCTTTTTGAACCCGAGAGCTACGCCAAGGGTACTGAGTCGCACAAAGGGGTGCTTGACTCACGGGCCTTTTATGCCCGTATGGCACGGCCAGGTGGGTAGTTAGCCTGGAAGCTATTGTGACAGCCAGGTAATGAAATGTCACACCACATTGTGCCGCTTGGCCATCACAACAGTCACCCCGCAAGTAAGACATACACACTCGTCTATCACAGTGGTAAAAAAATAACTTCCTCCCAATCATTGAAAAAAAACTTTTTCAACACGTTTTTTCTTTATTTTGTGGGTAAACCCCGTACCTAGCTCCAGATTTAAGTTCGCTAGCATGTCTTGAGTTTGTAAAACTGCTGGTACCTTCTGAGCTCCTGGATGTCGGGGCTGTCATCGGGCAGAACGCGGATCCCCCGGCCGTAGGAGGTGCCCCCGTGCAGGTGGAAGGCCAGGTGGTTCTGCCCTGACCCCCCACTGCTACACGGAATACTGCTGCTTCCTGTGGTCGCATGCAGGTTATAGATCCGCAGGTAGTCCCCTGGCTACAGACACAGACACACACACACACACACACACAAAATATAAAAATCAAATGTTAGATGGATTTAGATTGACTGATTTGATATGCGACAGCAGAACATTAAACCAGCAGGTGGTGCTGTGGTACTAAGCACCAGCTGATGCGGTGGTGTTCCTCTAAACTGGATGGATGCAATCAAGGGAGGAGTTGGTCACGACTTCCCCAAATCTGACAAAAATCCTAAACTGGTTTGAGCGATTGAGTGGGGGAGTGTGAGAGCGAGAGAAAGGGAAAGTGAGAGAGCAAAAGTGAGAAACATAATTGGAGACGGCAGAGAGTAGAAAAGAGAACTCATGTTCAGGGAGAGATGAATAGAGGGAGGGGAATAGACTGCAGTAGAGATAGATAGAATGTGTGTCCGTGCATGTGGTGACTGTGTAAAGTGTGAGGGGGTGGGTGGGAGGAGGGCTGCTGCTCACAATATGAGATTTACCACATATAGCTACTATTGGTCGCCATTGTATAATCTCGTGAATACGAGATTATCGCTAGGCTTTTTGCATAACTACAGAATTGCGAGTCAACAATAGTGTGACGTCAGCGAATTTGTGGCTCCTTGGCTCCAGGCAGCAGACCAGAGCATGGCTCCAGGCAGCAGACCAGAGCATGGCTCCAGGCAGCAGACCAGAGCATGGCTCCAGGCCAGAGACCAAAACATGGGTTAGGGTTAGGGTTAGCAGACCAGAGTTGGGTTGAACGCTGATACCATCAGATAGGTCCAGGCTTGAACCCAGGGCATAGCTCCAGGCCAGAGACCAATAATGGGTCAAGTCTAGGAAGAACACAGACTACTGCTCCTTCTGGCAGGGCCCCTGGAGCCCTATTGAGGAGCCCTTATTCAGAGACATGACGTTGGTTTAAGTCACCGTAGTTCTGTGCAAAGTAGACTTCCCAGGGAATTCCAACATGTGACCTCAAACTGTGATTCCAAACCACAGGGTGCGAATCATGTTTCCTACATCAAGTAGACGTAGGAAACCACGCCGCTTGACAGAAGCAGACTAGAGAGCTTGCTCAAGTTTCCTTACTCCAGTTTTGATCAGCATGATGGGTTCAGCTTGTGTATTTATGTGTTACATAATATACATTTTACTTAAATAAAATATTATGCCGAGCTGAGTGAAACCATATGCAACTTTCAATGCATTGAATATGTATCTCACGCACTATTTACTAGTTTTATACTAAGGTTTAGGACATAAAGAAATTCTAACCCAATGTCAACCAAGACAGTGAAAAAGCCAAAGTCATCTCCCACAGCAACTTATCCAACTAGCTCATTAATTACCTGAAGATGTCCATGAAGTTGTCTATGCCGCAGTTTCGTCATCCATGGAGGTTTTAACTGGCACTTGCTGCAGGCGTGCTTACAATAGCTGTGGGGCTATCTCAAACACGGTTAACTCCTCAACTTTTAGACATCTTTGGTGCATGTAACCAGGTGTCAACTCAAGTTAGATGTGTTTTCATGGGAATACAACTACTGCAGCAATAGTCATACGTCGTCCAGTTTGGAATAGTGTGAAACAACCACACTTCGGACTGCTTTCAGCTCTTCATTGTCCTGACTGTGTTGGAAGTCACATGTTGAACACAACCATCTGTCTTTCACTCTATACCTTGAGTAGTCTGCGGTCTCAGCCAGCGGACGCACTCTTAGCCTTTCAGGTGCTGAAATTTGGCACTGGTTGATTTCACTTAAATAGGTACTCAGTAATATCGATGTAGCTCGGTCTGCACCATTAAAAGGTACAGAGTTTGGGTGCCCGACTCTAGCCTGCCGTCAGACCAGCACTATCGTACCGGGACTGCTACGGTTGGTCGTCCTTGATGCACCTTGATGACTCAACTGCCTAAACGCCATCTCAAATTCTCCAGACGGTGCCAGGCCTCATTGCTTCTCCTACCGCTCAATTATGCTGGTCACACACACACACACACACACACACACACACACACAAAACAGCTGGCCGTAGGAGAGAGGGAGAGAGAGAGCGAGAGTGTTAGCTGGGGCATTAGTCACACAGTGGGGGGCTTTGTCCTGGAGAAATCCCCTTGCCGAGGAACAGGGCGAACAGAACCAATATGAAGCTTAAAGAAGCCATCCATCCAGTCCAAACTAACCGTTTACTGAATTACAGCGAGGCTCTCACCCACACGCCGCGCAGTACATGTGTCGTACTGCGGAAGATATTGGCTCCGGGGCCACACATCATCTGGGATTTGCTCCGGGTAAATGAAAGTGAAGATTGATACATTACACGCACACACACACACACACACACACACACACACACACACACACACACACACACACACACACACACACACACAC
>JAOPUA010000169.1:11929701-11958595 GCA_027122455.1 Trisopterus luscus | reverse complement strand
TTTAGTTTATTTAGGTGCTCGGAGAGATGAGATAAAAGGTGTAATCAACATCACTCCTTGTAATTAAACCCATTTCTATGTCTAAATGAATGGTAACACACTGCTTCAAAGGTTATTTAATGGAGGTGATGCTGAACATGGGGATCCTCCAACAGGGGCCGGAGGATTGTTGAGTGTTATGGCCTCACCAGAGGGTCACCGCGCCAGGCTGCAATGCCTACTGTAACAGCCTCTGGTCCAGGGTCATCGATTGATTTGGGCCCAACCAGTGTCTTATCACACCTAACACAGTGTTTTTCAATTTTACAATGACGTTAGATATTCTAAGGATATTTAGCTCTGGATTACAGTGATGTGATGCGGGGAAGTGACGATGCAATCAAAGGTATGAGTCCTGTGTGTCCTAGTGTAGTGGTGTGTACATGTGGGAGACTGGGCTTCTAGGTAAAGCTGTCGGGCAGCAGCACTACTCTGAATATGTCTATACAATAGGAACAAATTACAAAGTACCCTGCTCTTAACAATAGCCTTACAAAAATGCAATCAAACCGGAGCTGTATCCAATGTTCCCCATGGATTTAACTTGCTTTAATCCATTGAGTATCTCGCATTTTCACACAAAAAAGCGCCTACAAAACGAGTACACGTGTATGTTTTATTCGCTTTGTTTTTTTTCCCGTTGAGAATTCCTCATGCTGATTGATTGGTTAATTCCGGAAGGATTCTATTCATGAATTCGGCCAGCCGCCTTCTCTGCGGGGAAGAGCCACCGACAATCCTTCCTCCCCCGCATCATCACGCTTTGATTCAGAGTGTGCACAGAGAGGGGGGGGGGGGCGGCTCACAGACGGTCCGTTAACAACGTGTTGTTAAGACAGAGGGAGAGGCGAATCAATGCGTTGGATTCAGCAATACAATTAAATACATTTGAACCTGTTTTCGAATGGATAAAAAAATTTAAATTGATTTCGGATGGGGACATTCTCTTGGGACAAAAATAAATAAATACATTAAAGACGAAAGTCTAGGAAATGTGTGTGAAACCCTGCATTAGCTTGGTGAGTGGCATGAACCGCTTTGCATAGTAGCACAATGTACTGAACTAGATCAATAATTAAATATTATATATATATATATATATATAAATTAATGAGGTCTCTACTACATTACTATTTTCACGTTTTTACCCGGGAGTTAGCGGGTCCAGGTGATACGCAATCTTACCAAATGTCACCGGCTATTACCTTGAATAAAACTATGGATTTCTCTGGGTTTGAACCTTGTTTAATAATGGGTTAATGTAAGTACATAACTCAAACTAATTAATAACATAAGTCTAGTCATTTTTATATATTTGAATGAGGAATGCCTCATATCATACCTTTAAGCCACTGTATCGCGCTACAAAAGAGTGGTTTGCTTAAAAATGTATTCTGCTTACAGCCTGGCTATCTGACCTCGCTACATCAACTTTCCATCGCCTTGGAAGCAGCCTGAAGTGTGGAGGCTGATCTGTGGCTCCCAAGTAATGCTCAATCTCTTCATACTGACCAGAGAAGGTTCATGGGGAGGCTATTAAAGCGTGGCGATAATGAATAGAAAAATCCAGCTCCCCACCGACTTTATTCCAGTGGCTTTGATACGAGACTGATGTGACCAATCGCTGCTATCGTGCGACGTTGTGCATCGTTATTCAATGTCACTCAAATCGCTGGTATGCTTGAAAGATTTCTGCAATGCTGAACATTTCAAAAGAGCCAACACATACACACAGACAGGCAGACAGAAGAACACACTCACGCATGCACACACACACGCACGCACGCACGCACGCACGCACACACACACACACACACACACACACACACCAATCCCTTTTCAAAGTGAAGTTCAAAGCTCTGCTGTGGTCGTAATGCTAAAACCGTATGATCTTCTACCGTCCAACGTGAACACAATTTTAAGCAATGTTCACTGTGGTGTGACTTTACCTGGGACATACCACAGCCTGGTTATAGTCACGCACATGCAAATGCATATAGGCATATGTGAGTGTGTGTGTGTGTGTGTGTGTGTGTGTGTGTGTGTGTGTGTTTGTGTGTTTGTGTGTGTTTGAAAAGCATCAGCTTGCAAATATATCCTTTCTATACCCTCTTCTTAGAGCTAAAATGGTTTCCCATGAAAGCTTTCAAGCAATCAAAGTGCAGTCGCCCCTACAGAATCCTCGCACAAGAGATGCGCCCATCCAGTGACATAGCCAGTGTCTCTCTTGTTAAAATGGATCATGTCCAATCTCGCTCAATGAATGGGGGGATTTTTACGGATGAACGGGTGAACTTATATAATTGCTCAAGGTTCCTCGGTCACCCATACGGTCTGCAGAATCCCTTCCTACCCTCAACAAAAGCGAGATGTTGTTTGGCGAACATGATGTCATAAACTTGTGTTGAATTGAAAGCACACTACACCACTGCTGCATCACATATGCACCATCGTCACTGTTGCATCAGTCAAACGCAAAAACCCTCCCAAACGAGTTCCGGCCCCGACCTGAACGACAACTCACCCTCTCCGCCGACTGCGCCGTCCCGAAGAAGATGGGGATGAAGGCCAGCCAGATGATGCAGGTGGTGTACATGGTGAACCCGATGGGCTTGGCCTCGTTGAAGGTCTCGGGCACGCCGCGCGTCTTGATGGCGTAGACGGTGCAGGTGACCATCAGCAGGATGGAGTAGCCCAGCGAGCAGATGAGCGACAGGTCCGAGATGTCGCACTTGAGCACACCGCGCGCCCGCTCGGGGTCCTGCGTGCGCTGCTCCCCAAAGTCCACGAAGGTGTGGGGCGGGTCGGCGGCGAACCACACCAGCACGCCCAGCAACTGCACGGAGATGAGGAAGAAGGTGATGAAGAGCTGGGAGGCGGGCGAGATGAAGCGCGGCGCCGTCACCGCCTTCTTGCCCTGCTCGAAGATGCGGTGGATGCGGTTGGTCTTGGTCAGCAGCGCCGCGTTGCTGAAGCACATGCCCAGGCCCAGGAAGACGCGGCGGAAGGAGCAGACCGCCACGTCGGGCGCGGCGATCATGGGGAAGGTGATGACGTAGCACAGGAAGATGCCCGTCAGCAGCACGTAGCTCATCTCGCGGCCCGCCGCCCGCACGATGGGCGTGTCGTTGTGGCGCACGAAGGTGAGGATGACGAAGGTGGTGGCCAGGATGCCCAGCACGGAGATGAAGACGGGCACCACGGCCCAGGGGGAGCCCCACTCCAGCTTGATGATGGGGATGGGCTGGCAGCCCGTGCGGTTGCGGTCGGGCCGCTGCTCGTAGGAGCACAGCTCGCAGGTGAACTGGCTGGCCTGGAAGTGGTAGCCCTCGCAGCGCTCGCAGTGCCAGCAGCAAGGGGCGCCCTTCACCACCTTCTTCCTCTCGCCGGTGCGGCAGGGCAGGCTGCACACCGAGCCGGGCAGCGACCAGTCACCGTTGGCCCACTGCAGCGCCTCCATCTGGGGAGGGGAGGGCGGCAGCTCGGTCAGCTCGGGCCCTTGTGCTGTGGTTACACACACTTAAGGGCTGATTGTGGTTCCACGTCGACTCACAACAAGGGCCGCGCAGACGCAGTCTCGACCCCGATTTGGCTCTGGGTCGGGTTTTAACTGAGCGGACCAATCACAGCCCTTGCTGCTGCGTAGCCATCGACGCAAGGTTACAAATTTTGGGAGGCGCACGTCAGGCGCTTGCGGTGGACGCAAGGAAGGTCCACAAGGACGCAAAGTAAACCCCCTTGCGTTGCGTCGACGTGGAACCATAATCATGACAGGTATAGTTCACGGAAGGTATGGATTCACATCTTTATACTGAGCATTTTATGAGTTACAAATGATTTATAACACAGTCTAAGGATGTGGAACACGTCGTATTCTATATTACACCTCACTATACTGTCTGTGTCATGTGTTGGTTATGCCATCGAGTTGTGCGGCTCTTACGTTGAGATGCAGCTGATTGGTCCATTGACCGATCACCTTGTATTCTGTTGCAGATTGGTTATTGATCTGGTATTGGAAGATGTCATAACGTCCGGGGGCGTCACCGTTCTCGTTGAAAGTGACAGGTGTCCCGGCACTTCCTGTTGAAACAGGAAGCACATATCAGGTGTTGTCCAGGGGTTATTGTGATGTAGGTGATAGGAATCGAAGCAGTATGCTTACAGCTGCCAGAATACCAACACAATGATGATACAGAGCAGGTGCTTTTTATTCAGAATCCCACGGTTATATCTCCATGGAAACCACTACGCTCACATCCCTGGTCTCCTAGGAAACCCCAACCCTTATGATTCTTTGTCAAGAACAGGAGAATATATAAATATATTTATACATTAAAAAACTCTGTGTTCCCAGGTTGTCGCAAGACAAGGACCGTGTCTGGGGTTGAGACATCCCTGCTGCCATTTGATCAAATTGTGCTGGAGGAAAAATGACAAATGCAAGCGCTAGAGAATCCAGAGCTCAAGAGATGGGGTTGATTTAAGGTCAAGATCAATGAAACCAAGAAAACCCTACAGGTCACCAAACCAAAGAGAACGGATCAGAGAGACCACAGCATTCATTACACATACAAACACACAACCCATTTATAGAAAGGCATGCATTTATGTATACACATACATATATGGATTTATTTAGGCATACATGGTTATGTTGTAGCATGTATGTAGCATCTGTGCTAAGCCGTCGCAGATAATGGAAATTATGCATTCTTTGGGCTTCCCTTATTTCCTCCAACCTTGGGGCTTGCCTGTACGCTAACCTGTGTTTAGCATTAAATTAACTTTTCCACAGATCAGAATGGGCGCCACCATCCAAAGCCTCGGAGGAAATTGGAAAGATCCAAGCAGATGGACCTGTTTCCACCCAAAAGTTGAGAATACTGGAGAAAAAGATTGCGATTTGTTTTTTTTGGAAAGAACGCAAGAGCAATATTCAGCTTTGTAATCTGGTTACATGCTCGCTGCCTGTCAGAACAGAGAGCCAATCTCCATTATTTCCTCACAAGGCTGGTTTGTAGATATAACCACAATAACGTGGTGCACTCCGATATATTAACACCCCCCTCCGCCCCCACCCCGCACACACACACACACAAACACACACCGCTTGGCTCATCATCTCTGTGGAGCTGCTGAAGAAATTACACGGAGGACCTGCTTTGTTCCTAACAGACCTGAACCTGTGCAAATCCAAACCCTCATTTCCTGTATTGGCAGAGCATCCAGACCCTGCAGCTGACAATATGTCCACCGCTGTAATTTCCTGTTTCCAGCCCCGTCTCGGTCATGCCTCCAGCTGCTTCCAGCCAGCTGTCAGTGCTTACAGTAACGAGCGGCGTTGCGTCAGGTTGGGAGGTCCTCACTGCACTGATTGAGATTGTGATGAGACGGAGGGAGGACACGTACAGGAGTCCTCGTTACTAAACCCCTGCCACCGTTTGGTACGAGGGCAGGATAGCCCCGTGGTTAGGGTGTTCGACCACTGGGCCAGGAAAGTGTTCAGGGTTTGAACTCAACGTGTCTCACAGGTTGACTGGTTACTGGAAGGTTGCTAGTTCGATCCCTGGCTCCTCCACGCTGAGTTTCCCTGAGCAAGACGGCCCTACCCTAACTGCTACCGAAGAGCTGTCTGTCGCCTTGCATGGTTGACACCGCCGTCGGTGTGTGAATGTGTCCATGAATGGGTGAATGTTAGGCAATATTGTAAAGCGTGGCCACTGGTTAGAAAAGTCCAATATAAATGCAGTCCATTAACCATTCCAAAGTCTCCTCACAGGCATTCCTGAGCAAGATGAACCACCAGCTCATTCATGACATCCCTTAAAACGAATGCAACGGTGCGTCTCGCTACGTGAAACGCTGCTGGGCAACAGAACATTAACATAGACAGTAGCAGTAGCAGTCACCATTTCTCAGGGACGGCCGGTGGACGTCGGGAGGCCGGTCTATGCGCTCTGCCAGGGTGCTAACACCATCAGCATCACCGTCCGCTTCATCAGAGGTAGCTTCAGTGTCTTTCCCCTCCCAGACTCACTGGGACGTCTGGTAGACCGGGTTTGATGTTGCTTGGGTTTTATAGTTTCTTTCTTAATTGCTCGGAGCCCAGGATCTCTTGGCTCTGAGCTCAGAACTGCTGTTTGGTCCTGCACTTGTTTGCCTGTTTGAATATGTTCGTAAAATAGGGTCCATGAGGAAAACCCCCCCCCGGTTTCCTTTTAATGTAATACTTTAATACTTACTTGATGATGATTTGGGTCTATATTTTATGGGATGTTATTGTGTCGAGGTGTTTGTCTTTAACTATACCTTGACATGTAATCCATTCGCAGATGCTTCATGTCCCTTTGGATAGGTTTACTCCAATTAAATCACCAATTATTAATTTGATCAACACCAAAAGGGTTGCTTGAGCACGTTTCTTAAAAGATTTTAATTGGCTTTACCCATGTTTAAGATAGGAGATTTCCTCACATGTTACGGTCATGATCAATGACCTCATTATCATTATCATCCTTGTTTTATATTATGCTTCACATCGCTTACTTACTTACTATTCATACGTACAGGTGACTACATCCTCCTTGTTTTTGCTTGTTTTTGCTTTAGAACAGATTATCTGTGTACCAAAGACCATGTCGTCCCTGTCTTTGCAGTGCTTTAAAACACATGTCTTTATATATTCATATATTCTCACCCCTATACACTGTCTCCCGTCTTGCGGCGAGCAGCAGGGATTTACCCAAGGATTCAGGGCAAATGCAGTTCCAAGCCCAAACTTTCTCCCACTGAAACATCAACAACATGATTCATCGGTCCTTGTCTCAACTCATCAAAAACAATCTCCATGATGCCTCGCCCACCCACGCATTGCTAATCACATTCACACAAGGCTCGATACAAAGACTCCTTACAGATGGGCTTATCCTAGCCACCGCTAACATTAGCACAAACACCGCTATAAATACATGCATGCATGGAGCGACGAGGGCGCGGGGGGGCTAGCGCGCTTACATTAGCAATACACCCCGGGCTAGCAGGCACACCGTCAGGGCGCTGTGTGTGCCTACCATGGACGTCTGATTCACTGTGTTTCAAATTCAGGATGAAGGGTCCCACAAACCCCCCCCCACCCCACATGCACGCACGCACACACACACACACACACACACACACACACACACACACGAGCGCACACACTCAGACGCACCGAGCCGGGAGCAGAGACCGAGTGGTTATAGGGCTAACTGTGTTTATGTTTGATGAATGCCTTGAAAATCCCGTTTAACCGGCTCAACCAAGCATAGGGTGCATGGTCAGTGCCACACACAAAATACACTATGTTAGATAAATGCATGCATGCACACACACACACACACACGACCCAAACAGATCATCCTCATGAATGCAGATAAGTACCCAGACTCACACCCATATGAGCACAACACCCATCTGAAAACGGACGCAAGCATGGCCACACATTTGCACACACAAACTCTCCCGCCCCCGCATACACAGCAGCCCCACCATTAGGGACATGGGCTATAAGGTTGGGCTGCAGTGGGTTTACATCGGCCATGACAATAAACACCCTTTGGTTCCCACCTCCTCCACTAATTCAATGTTTTCTGCTTCTCCTCACACGCTCCCTGGCTCTGGCAGCTAAACGAATCCCTTCCAGGTACAGAGATCTGAGGAGAAAAACATACATCCACCACATGCTTTATCCTCTCTCTCTCTCTCTCTCTCTCTCTCTCTCTCTCTCTCCCTCACGCCCACTCTCTCTCTCTGTATGTCTATCTTTCTCGCCCTCTCTTCCTAAACCGATGACAGTGAACAAGATAAGGGGATTATTCAAATCAGCTCCCTCTACTCTTAGAGGAAGAGGAGGGAGACAAGAAGTAATGAGAGAAAGAGCAGGGGGTGGGGGCGAGGAGAGTGGTAGAGAGGGGAGGAGAATAGGGGAAGAGAGGAGAGAAGAAAAAGCTGGGAGAAGGGAAGAGGGGGAGAGGAGGAAAGGGGAAGGGGAAACGAGGGGGAGAGAGGAGAGGAGGAGGGAGGACAGGGAAAGAGAGGAGAAGAGGGTGGGTTCTTGTAATGAAAGGAATGGCAGGAGAGAGAGGAGGGGGAGCTATTTGGTAAGGTATCCATTTGTATCTGTTCTCCATTATGGATGGTGTTGTGAAGGAATACTTCTGCAGTACAAATCAAATGAACCATAACTTTGAACAGCTAGGAATCCAGGACAGATGAATGGTATTTAGTGTAATACACTCTCAGCACTCTCTTTCCTAATTGTTTAGCAGAACAGGGATGGGAGAGTAGACACGAGACTCACAACATAATCATCTCAACAATGAAACCACTTTCATTGTCGTGTATGCCGAGTAACCAAGTATTATGTGTTCCTCCTAACTGGGACAGAATCCGTCCCTTTCGCTTTCCCTCAATATTTTTCCGACATGCTTTAAATTGCAATGAAGAGACAGACCAATTGGTAAAGAAAAACTTTCAATATGGTCTACTGCAGAGTGGTGGTGCATTTTAAATTCAAAATGTTTGACAGAATGCATTAGTCCATGTTTTTTATAGCCAAATGGGTTTGTTTAGGACAGGTTTGGTTTAGGTAATAGAAAACAGGGACGATTTAGTTTGGATTTTGTTTGTGCTAAAGATCTGTGGGAAAGCAATGCAGAGCTAGGCTTAGTCAGTGTAAAAGCATGCACGGTATCCTCCACAGTTCCCTCTGAGGAGGTCGGATCAATTGGAAAGGTGGGGTCAGACAGTGTGGGCACGGCTGTGACTAAAACAACAGCACTAATCAAAAGCTATTCAGCATCACACACCTCCAGAGCTGTACTGCCCCATGGCCGTACTGAAGCAGAAGAACCCAGTCACCAGCTGAGCATCTAAGCCCAGTGTTTTATTGACGCTTTTCTATTCTAATCCCTACAGATTGTCTGTTTGCGGCACATTACTCTGAATGTAGGATTCGTCTCATTTTGTTTTGTTTTAGAAACTCCAACGGGTATATCTTATTTCCAAATAAAAATATTTTTATGGAGCTTTTGCCCATTTTGTCTTGCCTGAGACTTGGGGAGTGGTGTCTTATGGTAGATCATTTTGATCCTGTTTGAAGCTAGCCCTCCCAGAGTGCATTCTTACAACTGAATATGCTGGCGATGGAGGAGAAATAAAGGGTGTGTTCCTCTTGATTGAGCATACGTTGACAAAGTGGTGTAAATGAGATCTCTCTTTCAGACAAGAAGGAATTTGCCATGGTGTGTTGGGAGGAGGCTAAAGACCCGAAATGAAAGGGTTTAATAGAATATATGATTCCCTGTAAAAGTGTGCAAATTGATTCTGCCAACTTATTCTCTTGTGGAGCATATACTTGGTTTATTTTTATAGCACCTAAAAAAGTGACAAAACATGAAATATAACTATATTAAATCTAATTGAAGATATGAAAAAAAAAATTAAATATAAATATATATATATATAAATACACACACATATATATACAGGACACTATCTGTGTGTGTATTGTATTCAATCTAAAAATCGTAGAGGGAGAGATAATCAATGTGTGTAAAATAATGAACAGCAGCAATCTCTGAAGTCCTGCTGACAAAGTGACGACTACGGAGCCTTGAAAAGCGAGCACTAGAGAGGAGTGATCAAAACACACGCTGACGGACAGGAATAACAAAGAGAAGATGGCTAATGAGCGGACCTGCCGGACACCCTGACTGAGGTCTTAATGCGTCAGCTGGAATAATTTGTGGTGTTCCCAGGCTGTATGTGGTGTGGGATTATTACCCAGCATGCAGTGCGGGAGACATCCATTCGCCGGTGGTGGTCCAACACTCACAGGTTTTAATTAAAGCCTTAGTGAGGAAGTTTATACTGCGAATTGATTATAAGCAATTAGCAATTTGAACACAAAAAATATGAAAAGACGGAGCTTGGGGAAAATATGGCTGGGAGCTTTGAGATTGGTGTGTTGCTTTCATTGTTTAAATACAACTGATTCAGAGTCAATCATGTTTGTTTGCTTCGCTTTTGAGTGAATGAATTGTCTGTGAATCATTATTTAAATGATTAGAAATGAGTTTGAATTGAATCACACTGTTATAGATTAAAAAAAAGTTGTGATATTAGGATAGTGTGAATACGATGATAATACAGATAGGATGATAATGTAATACGAGTATAGTGACATCATATGAATATGACCCATGATCTTTTATTTGAAGAAGACAGTGGGCTTTCTATATTCATGTGAAATTATCTTGCAGCTAATTTCACAAATGTAAGAATCATTGGATGAAAGGGTCCGTAAATGACTTTACTTTGAGGCAAGATAAATGAAGGTAAGACCAGAACCAGATAGTATCACAGTCAACCAGAACAGATATTATCACAGAGGCTTTGGTATTTTTGTGTAACAGATTCAATTCAAAGGATTGCTGATGAATCTTACGACAGCTCTTTTAATATAAATTTATATAATTAATTTGAAGAAACACAATTACAGTAAATGTATTATTACACTTAATTTAAGAATATTGTCAATGATATCTTCATACACTACAAAAAACACAATGAAAGTATCATCAAAAACAAGGTAAACCTCTATTTAGGATTGGGGTGTGTTGGGAAAAACAAGTTGTTCTATTTCAGCAGAAAATTATACATTTGATTCCATAGGAGCAGTGTGAGCAGCGTTAAACGTTATCAAAACCCACATCACACTCACTCCAGCTGGGTTCACAGCCAATAGAAAACTAGAACCAGGGGTGCCCCGGTGGCTGACCGGGTGGAGCGAGTACCACATAGCCTCAGTCCCGAACGCAGTGACCCAGGTTTGAGTCCTGCCTGTGGTCGTTTGCTGCATGTCCTCCCCTCTATCTCCCATATATTCCTCTATATCTCACTCTATACTAAAGCATAAAAATGCAAAAATAAATCTTAAAAAAAAAAAATGAATACAACCTACCTCATTATTTTTTTGATCACAAATGACCAACCGGAACGTCATTCAACTGATCAAACTCATTCTTGGGTTCACCTAGACCCTGACCCGAACCCCAACGGAAACCACGGCCCCCTCCCCCCTGAAAGCCCCGGGCGCTAGCGCCTTACCGTTGAAGTTGACCGCCCTGATGAAGGAGAGCAGCTCCTTGCCGTCCATGTTGGCCATGGCGGCGCAGAGGCCGGGCCCAGAGCAGCGGTCCCGGTGCATGCGGTGCAGCGCGTGGGCCACCGCGTAGACGGCATCCATCACGAACTGAACCTTCCCCTCCTGCTCGTACGTGGAGTCCCGGCCCACCTTCTCCAGCCCTGACGGGAGAGGAGGGAGTACAGACGTCGCAATGCCTCATGTTTCAAGAAAGTGTAAAAAAAAAGGACTAAAGATGAGATGGGAATGCGCTTAGTCAATCCCAGCTGGGAAGTCAGCTGGTGTGTCAGACCGGGAGTACAGGAGAGAGTTACACTGAGAGGACACTTTTATAATAAGTACGGGCAAAGAAATACCACATCAACATCTCAATCTCTTCTCTGTACAATGAGTAGTCGTAACCGAGATGTAAACTCTGTATGTAAATGTGAACATTATTGAGCGCTTTAAGTGATCTGACCAAATATAAAGACGCAGGGACAGAACCAAACACATGTGATTCCTAAAATACAATAGATAAATACATTTTAGTTGCAGTCAATGTTTGTCTGAATGTTAAAAGGTATTTAATCAGCAGCACTTCTGGCAGATTTACATGGTGTTCATCGGTTTCTTGTCAGGGCTGGCAATAACTGAGGTGTGAATATTATTCTCTACAGAATGCCGTAGGATAAACCAGAGGATTTGTTAGTCATGATGGCCAACAGCACAATACTCAAAGAGTCAAGTGGACGTTTCAAACTCAAAGATTAGTCACAAAACAAGCTTTATCATATTGCTTCCTTCAAGGTCTGGTCTTCTCCTTAGCATTGCTGGAAGTAAGAGTGGTTAAGAGTGTACGCGCAGTATATACGACAGAAGAGAGCACAATTTCAAAACTAAACAAGCCCCCATTACAGTTCCCTGCCGCTCTGTTCCCTCTCTTCCTACTTTTCCCCCACCAGTGCAAAGTGCTGCATTCGTGCACCTGTGAATGACAGGCAAGATGGAGTCCCCAAACCAATTAGGGAAGAAATGCCCTGTCTCATACAGAAGCAGGCCCAGCCAACCAGAACAGACATTCTCAGAGCATCCCACTGCATTCACTGAAAGCTGAAGGATGGCAATGGCATTTCTAACAAATTACCCTGAAATTATAGCTCTTAAATCTTTCCTACATCACATATTAGAGTCACCTGGATTGTCAGACACCAAAATTGAGCAGTCCGGGGATATTTGAACAACATTGGTTTAATGGTTTGCCGGTTATTATCATAATTGTACAATCTTATAATTATTCATTTCTACTACCATGTCTTCTTATGGTAATCGTGTTTCCATGTCCGTGCCTTGCATTTTAAAAGAACGTTAATAACTCCCGGCCTATTTAGCTCTTGTGCTGAGCCGGTTTTCGCATTAGACAAAAGCCTGAAAGAGGCTTGTGAGATGAAGGACATTTCTTTGTAAGTATTCCATGAAGAGAAAAAAAACAACTTTTTGTTCTGCCTCATTAGCAATGATTAAATAATGCGCAGGGGGGGAAAAGAAAGACCCATAATATTTTATTTGAAAAAACACAAAGTTCCATAATGCCCTCATGAGTGATTTCCAATTACTAAAGTCATTATGCTTCTTTTACATGCCTTCGGCCCGGAGGGGGGCTCGAGGCTTGGGGGCCGAGCACCAGTCTTAGCCATCCATCACCCACCCTGTTCTTCTGAATGAATAGGAACATAGAGCCGTAATCCCCTTTCAATCAACAGCAACCGAGGATGCCAGCGTAGTGACGAGAGACTCAGCAGCAGTGGAGGGTGATGACCTGACTGGAGAGGGAATTTGGTGCTATTAAGACGATAGCCAGCACCCAGAGGAGAACACTGCTATAGTATTCAGATGATAGCCATCCCCCAGAAGAGATCCCTGCTCTAGTATGCAGACGATAGCCATCCCCCAGAAGAGATCCCTGCTCTAGTATGCAGACGATAGCCAGCACCCAGAGGAGATCACTGCTCTAGTATGCAGAACGATAACCAGCACCCAGAGGAGAACCCTGCGCAAGTAGCAGACGATAGCCAGCACCCAGAGCAGAGGAGAACCCTGCTCTAGTAGCAGATGATATGACCTTTCACTGCTGGACACCTTTTTGAAGTAACATTTTTGTAAGAAGTTCCTGATCTGGTTCCCTATATCAATATTCTGCCACCAGAATAAAGTACAATACGTTCAATTAGACACGTACCTCACAACCACAAAACCATCTGTTAGTAGAAAAAAACCCTCACAACTCAGAGCTTCAAGGGTCTGCCATGTAATCTACAAAGTTCCAGCCAGAGACGAAAACCATCTTTGAATATTACCTGCAGGTAACCGGGTAATGCCATCTGACACGCTCCTCACAACAGAGGAGCCTGCGGAGGTGTTCCCCTGCAGGTCAGAGGAAGAGCCACACGGGGGAGATCAAATGCTTGTACCTTGTAAGTCTGATATCCAGGGCCCGAAGGCCGGCGCCATCACACCCCATCCATCACGCCCACCGGCGTTTCAATTAAACATCGCTTACATGAATCGAATTCTGCACAGGAGGCGGGGGTGGTGGTGGGGGGGACCTTTTTCCCTCATCTCGGTGCCTGTGCTCAGAGACATGCTTCGGTTTCCATTAGCTTGGCTAATTACATGAATAGAGAATTAATGAACAAGGGGTTCGGCCGTGATGCGCTGCGTTGGTGCACGGGAGGCCTTCTTATTAACATGCTCTATCATTGAGCCGCCTGTCGTTTATCTGCTGCCTCCACGTCGTGTCAGATACTATCAGGAGCCGGCTGATAAAGATGTCTCTGCAGAGAGCGCTCTGCCCAGCACTGTGAATGAAGAGAGGAAGAAAAAGACTGGATAGTCCTGAGACCTGTGAATTGAAGTGGGTTGTATTTGTTCAGGAGGAGGGCTATAGGGGATGGTCAGTGGAGCAGGTTTCAAAGTCCACACATGAACCATTATGAAGAGGATGTTATTATGTGTGCAAAAAATTGACATTGATGTGTGAGCTGGGATTAAACCTGGAGTCCTTCTGAAGGAGAAAAACGTTCTGTCTGAGGACGAGTTACAGTTAAACTCTGGCGTGATGTCTGATCTGATATGTGGCAGCAGTTAAAAGCTAGATGAATGACCAGTGGGGGGAAAAGTATCCAGCACTCTCCTTTCATGTCAAAGAACTACTGAATAAATCAAACACAGATCCCTTCCTGCCCAGAAAGTGAATTCATGTGAGTTTTCATTTTTTTGTAAAACTGTGTTATACCATCCAGTACCTACGGTGTCTACAGTACAGTATCAGCACTGCGCTTCTACTATACTAAGTACTGTCTCTACAATACACCACTCTGTCTCCAGAGTGGACTTACTTTATCTATGGTGCACAAGCACTACCATACTGTGACTTACAGTGCAGCACTATTGGTAACCTCTAGTATAAAACACATAGGCAAAGGCAGAATCATTTGATGGCCTAATAAAGTCTTCTCCCTGCATGCTAAGGTGTGTGTCCTAGACTATATCGCCACTGCAGCACAGCAGCAGGTGCAGCACTAGCTAAGGCCAGTAGCTACAGAGAGGGAGCTGGGGCTAAATATCATGCACACGTTGCCATGGGATCCGGAACAATACACCTGGGCCAATAAATAAATAAAACAATCCCTTCTCAAGAAAATTGGTGAAGAGAATTAGTGATATAGCACGATAAAAAGCTTTTCTTAAAGAATGAGTTATAGTGTTATATGTTATAGTGTGTGTGATAGTGTGATAGAATGGGGAACAAACTCTATGATCTGAGTGGCCAGACTTAAAGGGCCTCCCAGGATAGGTTAATTAAGGGCGTTGCAAATTCTTATTCGAATATCCCCAGAAATCAAAGCTAAAGTTGCGTTGAGTGTTATATAAATAATTGATTTGAGAATAGCCAAGGGAATAACATCAGCGTATCAAAAGGATAGTTCTCTGAGTGTGAATCACAGTCGCCAGACATCTGGATGGGGTTGTTTCTTTTAATGTAAACTTCCATTAGAATAATGAGGTCAATTAGACCTCATTGACTAGTTGTGGCCCGGGATAATTTGGTCTAATGATTGGACGAGATTAGATGTGTCTCCACCACAATTAGACAAAACAATGATGTCACATATGCCCACACTAGACGATGCCACTGAACCAACCCCCTGGGGTGAATATCTTTCAACGATCAATTACATAAGAGTAATAGCACATGTTTTTATTCGCTCATTGTGTATCATGTCTTTAATCAGTGTCCAGATGTCCAAACCAGTGTCCAGGTGGGCTCTAGTAAGGGTCTAGTCTCCAAATTCATCCACCTTCTGTTACACATGTTACAAATCTGCAACACTGAACAAGCATAATTTGCATTTGATTCTGACATTTATCTGCAGCTTATCTATCTTTTGTGAGCTGGAAATATTAGATGAAAATACACAGCAGACTTGGTCATAAAAAACGTTTTTTGATGGCCGTGGCTAAACCGTTCTCGCAGAGCCGATGGCATATAGAAATGCTTGGTGAACCACCGTTCATCTAACCTGTCCATGTTTTAAAGACCAGATAAAAGCAGTTTTGCTCGCTTACTGCCCATCCATTCAGAGGGTTAGTTTCCCAGAAACCCCAACTATGTGTCCCCTGAGGGAGGAGAGAAGGTACTGTGGCCCTCGGACCACCAAGGCTCAGCCCAGTCCAAACCCAAAACGACCTTTTCTGACAACTTGTGACCACTAGACAGCCTGGAATTATAGATTCCATCTTAAGGCAACTATCACCAGCTGGGCCATAGTCACTCTCCTGCCGTACAGAAACAACGATAGAGGCAGAAACGGCTTCCATCCGGACATTTGTTAATACATTTGTCATTGTTAAAGCAAACGAGAGAGAGAGCAAGGCTACGCTCCCTCCTGCTTTGAAAAGGTTTACATACAGTTGTGTGGATGGAGCGTGTTTCTGAAAAAGCAAACCCTTTCTGCTGAACACAACCTCAGCTTTTGGACTTCAAGAGAGCCTGCATTTGTGAATGCTAGTAGATGTGTCCACACTATAAGCAACAAGGAACCTACAATGGCAGTTCCTCCAATACTGATTACATGCTTTGATTTGTTCCCAGCCCCACTTGTCTGTTAGTTTGCACAAAGGTTCCTCCTAAATGAATACAGCGTTAATGTGACTGTGAGGGGTACGGGGTGAGCCTCCCCAAAGGCCTGGCAGTTGTTGCTTAACAACGAGCCGTAAATACAGGGGGATTCAGAAGAGATTGTTCCTGCAGGTGTTCACCAGATCATCACAATTCACGCCTGCCAAAGGACAAAGAAAATTATAGTAATACATCCTGCGGATTCTGGCACGGTTATTGCGCCCTGTCATTCTCTGCACATCGTCATTTATTTATTTGACAAAACATCTCCTCTATGCTCCCTTTGTGTTTTCTCTGTCACAGCTCAATGGGTCTATATTAAACAAGTGAATTTAAAATGTTTAGATTTTAGATTAATCTTTAGTACACATATCAAATCATGATTAAATTGTATATAAATAAACATAGATAGATACATTATATTATAGATATTAAATAAATGTACGTTGAGAAATATCAATATACATACACATACCACACTAGTACGCTAGTACTTGTATCCTCTACATTTCGGAAGAAGATTCACCTTGCTGTGAGATACAATATACTTGAGATAACATACCAAACTTGAAGAGACCAAACATATGTGCATCATCCAGAGCTCTGTGCAGCCCTAAGTGCAGCCCAAATGCGTGTTTCCAGAGATAAGGACAGCACACGGCTTGTTTTACTCCATGGATTTAAGGTCCAGGCTACTTTCGAGAATTTTTTTAATGATAAACTGCAATACATTATTACTCCTGTTGCCCTGGGCTAAGATTACAGCGGTTCAGAAGATTTATTAACGCAACCTTGCTTGTAATTCATTCTGCAGCCATGCGTCGAGGTTCCAACAGCTCGGAGAACAACATTAGGGTTTAAGCAGGTCAGTGGATGTATTGCTGCTGCATTCCTACAATCCCGGCCAACGCTGTGTTGACTGACGCTCAGCGGGCCAAGCATGCCCACTATTTATACGTTGGAATCAATGGGCGCTGAAGGATAATCTATTGGAGGAAACTTGCCATGGGCTTGACAAGCAGAGTGTTACAGAGGCTGGGTGGTCAACAGCCCGGAGGAGAGAAATTGACCTTGAGAGCCTCTGAAAGCTCCTTAATATCATGGACACATGGGGGAGGGGGGAGGCCTTTGTTCGTTTGTCTGACAGGCCTCAGACTATGTAGAGGTTCACATCATGAAATCTCTTTATGGCTGTTTTTAGAGATATGGGTTTGAATGAAGCAGTGAACACACACAGGGTTGAATACGTCAATGGGTGAGTGATTGTGAATGAGTGAGTGAGTGAGTGAGTGATCAAATCGTCTGTGAGGGACTGAGTCTGAATGAGTTAGAAGTGTGAGTAAGTCAATTAGTGAATTAGTCAGGGAAGTGATCGTTCCACATCACAACACCAGGGTAACAGATGATGACATCATCAGCCTGAAGAAAGTAGAGAGAAGGAGGAGGCGGGGCTATGTGTGTATGTATGTTCAGCATCACTCCATGTCCATTATAATTAATTTAATTTAATTATTTGATAATTGATTTTAAACAGTTCTGGAAGGAAGTGGGGGAACCAGGGGCTGTAAAGGGGGTGAAGACAGTCAGTGTACCCTCTGACCCCGCAGCACTCGCATATTTACTGTATTTATTAATAAATAGATTATGATTACTGAGTGAAGTATGGATGCCCCCCCCCGGAGAGAGGCTTTGCAGAGCTCTTGATCTTTGAGCCCAGGGTTCCTCCTCTCTTGCATAAATCTCCTTCTCTCTCCCCTACTAATGCCCTAGTGTTGCACAAACAGGCTGTCTGATATTTAAATTCAGTACAGCATCACTGCTGGCCCTGCGTAGAACACCTGCATGACACAAATGCAAGGACACACACAGAAACAACTAAAGCAAAACATCTACACACAGTAACCACAATGAGCAGCAGCAGCTGAAGTCTAGGGCTACACTTGGATGTGGATCTGGGGTAAGATTGGATTATTATGATGTGTTAAGTGTCTGGGTTCTCTTGAGTTTAACAGTTGCTTTAATAGAGGTCAATAAAAGCGCAACATTCTGCAAAAGGTTGCTGTGTTGATTAGGTTGACTGTTTAAGGTCAATGTGAATGCTCTCTCCTCGCCTTCTTTCTTTCCCCTGCCTCTTTCGTTATTATTCTCACCCTCTTTCTCCCTCTTACATTATCTCTATCCCTTTCTCACACACGTAATCGCTCTCTCCTCTTTCCTTCTCTCGCCCTCTTTCTTGAGCTAAAGAGCCATTCAATAGGACCAGGTCAGAATGTAGTGGTGCAGTCTTGTCCTAAGCATATGTTATTATAGGATATGTTATGATAGCACATTTCATGGTAGGATAGGTTATGATTTAGACACCTATATAGACAGGTAGATGGGTTAGATAAACGGACGGACAGGCATCTTAGTATATACTGTCAAAATCCTATATTATAAGTTATGATATGATATTTGATGTGACATTATAGGATAAGTTACAATATCATTTATAATATGTGATCATTTAAAGTGGCGATCTAGAAAAGGTACGTGTAAATAAAAAAAGCTGTTAAGTCACTGTCTATCACCCGATGAGGTAACACCATGATAACTGATCCCACGGCCCACTGCTATTGGTATTATGAACGCTTGCACTATTATGAATGCTCAGAACTGGATTTTGGTAGCAACACACTGATGGGATCTACGGGAACCATTACATCTTATCGCCAATGCTACCAACACAGAGAAGTAAACAGAGGCCTTTGAGATTGCCACTTTAAGTTATGATCTGTTACGCTATGATATGAAACACTGCACTCCAACTAATTCTGTGCAGGCTAAACAGTGGTGGTCCAACACAATAAAGACTTATTGTGTAATAATAAGCTACTTTCAATACTCATACTAAGGCCCAGTATATTTGTTGAATGATACTTGAACCAAATACAACTTTTATTTATGTTTAAACCTAATTAGATATTCATATCTGTTGCCCGGGTGCAATCGATACAGAGCAGCCAGGATTCATTTGGTTGATGAAAAACAACAACCCAGAGACGAGGAAATAAACTGATTTGTAAAGGATGCAGAACTTGCAACAGTTTACATTTAAAAACAGCTATTGTCACTTCCAAAGCTTTTAAAAGTTGTGTTTAGCAGTGTGTTAATGTGCGCCCCTCCAACAATTAAAGTTGCTCATCAGGCTTTAAAGGGATCCCATCTTATTTTCTCTTGACTTGCTCATTAAAAAACAATCACAGCCTGATAGAATATGCATCTGTTTACCATGAGGTGCTGGAGAACCAGGGAGCTCGTTAGCCAAGAGCCTAACGCCCACATCTGCAGCCCTCACCTCTTAGTTAACAACTCTTAGTGCCCCGCGTGTGCCTCTACTTGCCATGGAGTTATGAAAACACACTGTGACACCCCCGCCTGTTAAACTGCGCCTTAACATTTATTTAAGATGTGGAGTGGCCTTGAGTGGTCGAGTGGACAACACCATAATAAGCATCTGCTCCCCCGCCGAAGAACCCTTGGGTTCTAGGAGCCGCCAAGCCACGAGGAAACCAATGGGCTACAGTTGTCGATTGAACCCTGTCTTGAAGTCACTTGAGAGTGAAAACACACCGGATCCTGGTCTGCTTTTGTCTGGATCCGGGTCATAAACCCACTCAACCACCTCAGGGATGATTCTGAATTGCCACCTGTCGACCAGGAGTCTTGACCAACCAGGCTGACCACACCACTGGATGAACAACGCTCTGACCCTCAACAACCAATAAAGGTCTCTGTGTGGGCAGACGCTTCTGTTCACAAAGATTTAAACTGTGCTCAGTGTGTTGAACTCTGATCACAAACAAAGCACCAGAACTGTCTAGCAGATCTGGGTGCATCTGTGGCTGGGGCGGCTGTTTCGTCCGTCTTTTCGGTTTGTTGTTTCGCTTTGCGGTTTGTTGAAACTCAGAATTGACAGCGTCTACAGTAATTAACTATTTGCCACATTACATTACATTTATTTAACTGGGAAATTTTCAAAAAGTGCAATCCACCATGAAGATACCACTTAGTCATTTCAAGGATCTAGTATAGACTGTCGAGTTATTTCCTTTAGAGAAAATTAAGTCAATTGAAGCAAATTTGTACTGAAATCATGTTCTCATTTTTTTCCCACAATTGGACTTATTTCTAGTGTGATATATTTCTTGCTGGTGCTATGGGGGGGCTCGAATATTATGCAGAGGTGATCTGAGTTTACAGAACGCACACACAAAAGCAAGCAATATGGGAAACGGATGTATGGTTCAGTACTCATAACCATGCAAACATCTCTGAATCACATAAATAATAAACACTCAATAATAAACACATCCCGGTCAACACACCACTCCTACACGCCAATCCAGCAGGCGAAGCTGAGGCGCGTTGTTGTCGGAGATCATAAACGCTATGCTATCAATCTGAGGGCACTCATGAGCTCCATTAAATTGTACAACAACCTATATCCATTGCATACACCTGTAAACAACAAACCACAACGAGAGATACGAGCCTCTGTCAGAGGCAACAAGAAAAAATTTAATTATGACTTTTAATAAAGAGATAACAAATGGATCCAGATACATTAATTTATGCTCAGAAATCGCCAAAAAAATATGAATTAATCATTTTACAAATATTATAATAATTTGGTATGCATCAATTACATTTCCTCAGACTAAGAGTGCTAAGCGTTAACTGTTGGATACCCGCAGCATTGCCAATGCTTTCTAATGACAGCTCTAAAACATTAATAAGGCAGTGTGCAGCTAGGTGGTTATTAAACTGTATGAAGCAGTTTGCATCTAGAGCCAGGGCTCTGAGTAACTGAGATGAGATATCACAAGAGCTAGATAGGCAGCTTGCTCAAAGCGTGGAACAGCATGTAGACTCCAGATATAACACAACACATTGTATGTCAAGAGTGAGAGAGAGAGACAGAGACAGAGACTGAGACGCAGAGAAGAGTCATTAAACTTTCATGACTCCTGGGGAATAGTTACAACCAACATGACATTAATTGTCTGTCCTTTTGCTTCACCTGGAAGTTGCACGTGCACACACAAAAAATACCCACACAACCATGCAGATGGGACCTGTGGAAGATGTGCTGATTCAGCTGTATGTGTGTGTGTGTGTGTGTGTGTGTGTGTGTGTGTGTGTGTGTGTGTGTGCGCATGTGCAGTGCCTTGCAGGTAGTGCATGCCGAAAGTGGAAGTGTGTGTGTGTGTGTGTGTGTGTGTGTGTGTGTGTGTGTGTGTATGTATGTGTGTGTGTGTGTATGCGTGTACGTCTGTGTGCGTGTGTTTGTGTGTGTATGTCTGTGGCGTCCTGGTGTCACCCCTGTATCAACCCCACCCGTGTATTGGGGTACATCTCAACTTCTAACGATCAGCACAACAGGGGAGCAGCTGCTGCTCCTGAGTCCTCCCCCCTGCCCCGCCCTATCTCACCCCCAAACCCCCCCCCACTCCCTCAAGAGCGGCAGGGGGTCCTCGGGGTCACAGCAGTTTCCATGCCAACGGGGCCTAGTGCTCCTGCTGCACCAGTTAAACGCCCCCCCCCCAAGGCCCGCACCCCGCCCACCGGGAAGGGGTCCCCTCTCCTAGCAGGTAGGGCCCCCACCAAGTGTTAGCTCTGTGAGAGGAACCACGAGACAGCATGTGGCATGTGTTCCTCTGCCTCCTATGTAAACGTCAAACATTCATTAATTTGATCCAGAGATCACAACGTCTGCTCCGGATAGCCCGCAGCAGCAGGAAGCGGTAGCTTAACATTGTGCATCATGCGTGTGTTATTTTGATGCGATGTGTTGGTGTTTGTGTACGTATTAATTATGAAATGCCGCTCGGGGGACCAGGAGCTCGGGAGGCGCGGGTGTTATCATTTGAGTCGTTGTAAGCCGAACAAGGTTTCCAATAGGACAATGAAGACAGACTTGACATTATTTAATCCTCCCGGGGGTGCAGAATGCTGGGGAGATTTATCAGTTTGTGTGCACAATATTAGTGGCATAATAGAATATATGCTGCGTGTGAAATTTAATTACTCATAATCATTATTTTGTACACATTGCGTGAAAATAAACTTGGTGTTGAAAATTGCCATGATTAATTAAAAAATAGAATAAGTATAAGTGTGTGTGGACTCCTGGTGGATTAAAATAACAGCACTGTGAAAAGGGTCGGTGCGTTGCATGCAGCCTTCAACCCAGCTCTGTAGCGGGAGCCAAGACTCACGTGTTTAACCAATCACAGCAGGAGGGCTTTCCGCACCCCGTGGTTCACCATCGCCAAGATGCGTTTTTATCCCTCCATCACAATGTGATGCTGCTCTCTATATTCCTCGCTTTCTCTCGCTCTCCTCCATTTTAAAAATACACATAACACTAATCAGATTGTGCTGCCGGCATGCTGTTGACAGATAAATCAATCTATTTCCTGTATATCTTCACAACGCAGAGAGCAAGAGAATGAGAGCAAGAGTGCAAGAGAGTGAGAGAGCAAGAGAGCGTGAGAGCAAGAGTGAGAGATGGAGAGAGAGAGCGATAGCGAAGGAAAGAGGGGTGCAGAGAGGGAGACAGTGAAAGTGTGCAAGCAAGAAAGAATGTGAATTTGAGAGATGGTCAATGCGTAACAGAAACAAATTGAGATAGACTGACACACAATATATGAAAAAAATGAATCTGTGTTAGAGGAGAGGTGTTAAAACAACAGCAGAAGTGGAATGATTCATTACAGTGGCAGTGGCTTTCCACACACCTGTCTGTTAGTTACAGTATGTTCTGTAGACAGGGTGTTAGATATGCTCCGCAGAGCATAGCAGAGGGGTGGGGTTAATGATATGTGGTGTAGGTGTGCTACTGGTACAAACATTGTTGATGAAGGGGGAAGCGGTGACAAATGACTTGCACGCTTCCATGAGCAAATAAACAAAATGTGTGGTCAAATGTTCGCGCATGCCAGCACACACACACACACACACACACACACACACACGTACACAGTGTAACAATACATGCCTAGTGACAAAATATACGACATAGTAAATTACAATTCTTATCGAAACAAACACCTTTAAAGCCTTTAAAGGAGTTTGTTTGGATAAGAATTGTAATTTAATCTTGACCTTTAAATTTAAGGTCAAGCAATCTTAATGTGATGGCTTTCACTTTCAGCTCATTTTTTCGTTGTCTGACCCAGGTTCTACACAGCGCCTGTTAGCTCAGCGATCTGAACACGGAGAAGAAGGGCACCAAACCTGACTAAAGGCCCCGTTGGTTTTGGTGCCGCCTGTATATTCTCCAAAATATATTTTTTTTATAGGAAGAAACAATGACTTCAAAACAAGTAACCGATATACAAAGAACAGTGCGTATTATTTGTACAAATAATTATTGCATTGTGTGTCTGCATCAGCATGTTGGCTCTGTGGCACCGAATTAACAGCATGTTTTCTGTGTACTATGTATTAACATGTTGTCTGTGTGTCTGTATTAGCATTTTGACTGTTTGTATGTATTAGCATGTTGACTGTTCTTCCATATTAGCATGTTTTATGTCTTTATTAGCATATTGTCTGTATAGCTGTGCAAGCAACTTGTATTGGCATGTTATCTCTACATCACCATTAGCATGTTGGCACTGTGTAAGTATCAGCACATTCAATGTGTTAGCATATTTTGCATGTATCAGTATGAAGCACATTCATGCCATGTTTGTATTGGTACTGAATTGGAACAACGCCACAAATACGTTCTTATAAATCTGTGTACTATTGGCACAGCGCGCTACCGTCTACTCCCTCTTATATTTATTGCAACGGATGCTTGCTCACTTGAAACTCTGCCAGTGGAGCTGGCATCGCTGCAGCTGTTTACTTCTTCCTTCTTGTTGAAACCACACTTGAAAATCTTCACACAAGTCTGAAGGCAGTAAACCAGGGGGCAGCCATACAACCACATACTAATAGGGTTGTAGTGTCGGGTGAACCCTCTCAACACTTCAACCAATTACACAGAAACATCTCATTGCCGGGGGAACGGTTGGCTAGATTCTTCACACTTTCTGACCGATTTGGCCAAAACAACTCCCTTAAAGAAAGAGTTGTTGGACCGCTTTATCATAGTTGTAGTGGTGCTATCCATTCATGGTTCAAGGGTCAGGCTGAGCAATAGAACACAGACAAAGGCAGAGCAGGGTAGTGTGACGTGGGTTGTAATGCCCTTGGAACCAGTCAATGTGATAGAGGACCATAGAAATAAACACATCGAAAAGTTCTGTATGATCACAACCAGCAAAATACCTTGCTGTATTGTAGAGTACCTCCATCCAAGCAAAGTATTTCCACTTCAGAGCCATTCAGATCAACATCCCAAGCATTTAAAGGTGTACCTTAAAATTAATGTACTGTAGATGTACTAGTAGTGTTTGGGACTCTCGTCTGGTACTCATGTTTGGCGGTTACATTCGGTACTTGTATATAATGCTTGTATTGGTGTTCAGTACCTGTACATTTCTTAGGACTTCCGGGCTTCTTGCCGTGCATCCCAAGCTTGCATCCAAAATTCTCCTCCCAGAATTCTGCAAACCAGACGTTCCGGCGGTTGTTGGAGAGAGAGCGGCTCCTGAAGTAGCGATCGAACGCTGGGCAGGAGGAACGACCAGAACATCAAAACCACAGAACAAGGCACCAGACAGGAACACATGGTGAGGCCAGATTATTGTTATGGTTTCTAGAAGCAGAAAAAAGATTCAGCATATTGTTCTAGTAACAGTAATCACAGCTGTAAACCGAGGTGTTTGTTCGCTGCAGATTAATGTTAATAATAAATATTTCAGAGGTTCATTATCACCATAGGGAATCATGAAAGAAAACGACTTTTTAACTATGAAGGGGATCAGTATAAAAAGCATAATTTGTCTTTGTGCATATCTCATAGTAATGTTTGCTTTAAATCTAGCACTTTGTGAGAACTGCTGTTGATTGACAACGGCTCCTTTGAGGACTAACCACCCACTAGCTGTGGAATCACTGCCGGTTTGACCTTTGATGTTATTGTTCGTTTTCCTAACGTCATTGCAGGAAGTAAGTGGCAAAAAATACAATGTATAATTGGGCTGGGCGATAAAAGCGATAATAATGGTCTTAAGACAAATTAGTATTAATGCCACACATTCGATGCATTATGCAGGTACTATCCTTTTAAGACGGGACATTCATTTTCAATGAGAGACAAGCTACGTGGTGTCAAGGTGAAGACCCTTGTTGCCTAATGGCAACTAGCAAATACAGGAGCCGATCACGTGACTCAAAAACTATTGTGCACAAGACGAATTGTGGGCAAGACGCACAGCTTTATGTTCAGTCACTTAGAAATAAATGCTTCTCCTGCATTTGAGTAATTCCTCTTTAAATCGCCCGCCTCTCAATAAAGGTAGCCTATACTGAACCATAAACATATAGCCCGCTTCATTGACCTCAGTTAAAGGAAGAACCAGCCTGCCTCTCACTGGAGAGCCGGCTTCACTCTCCCCGTCTGTGGTTATATTTTTTAGGTTTGTACATGTAAGAGCTGTTCTATACTTGTCATTATTCACACATCCCCATGTTGAAACTATTGAAGTGTCTATAAGCTCATAGGATAAGGCTGCTCACTGCTAATTCCTTCTGCTTTATGTGAAACAAACTGGCGACTGCCTCTTCAATGATGAGCAAGAGTGATTTCCAAAATGAACAGCTCTCTCTAAACAGCAAAACCAAGGGTGAGGTAGCCAAACAATTGTAATCATAGCACTTAAATGTTAACACAGTTCAATGGGAAGCAAAACAAGGCTTTCTTGAAACCTAGACTCTATAACAGCGCTATATAATATATATAAGGCTGTGAATCGGTTAATAAATGTTAACCGATTCACAGCCCTAATAATAATTCAACCATGTATTAATGCTATATTTCTGTAACATTTACAGAAAAAACGCCATGGCAGTTGCAAACTGTGAACTTTGCATAAAAGATAAAATATTGAAAGCAGGTACAGCACAGGTTTACTAGGATCCAGCAGAAATACAGAAAAACAACCAGGCAGAAACAAAAATAGCTGACAAACAGGGGCAGAAGCTCGGGAACACAGATTAACTCCAAACAGGGGACACACATTTGGCTTTCGAGACAAAAATAAGACAAGCGGTTCATGTGTTCCAAGCCGCTCCATTCACCCAGGGAGTGGGTGAGTGACACCAATGGCACTTTAAAAAAAGCTATACACGCTCTTTTTAGGGCTATTCTATATTTTCTCAATGCCGGTTGGCTTTTTTGATGCTTGTTTGCCAAGTTGACAATGCCGTGCATTATTTGCGCGCCCTGCATTGAGAAAAAATAATCAGCCAACCAATGTGAGATTACAACTCTGGCAGGGTGTGAAAGACCGATTTGGGGGCAGTGGTGGGATCGGTCTTTCACATTTGGGGCAGTGGTGGGATCAGTCTTTCACACAAGGTTTCTCGAGGGGTCTTTCACTCAAGATGTTTTTCTTTTCTGATATACTTTTTAAAATATTTTTAAAATGTTCTATTTATTTTCCTTACAGCTCAAGCTCACCCATTTATTCTGTAACCTTTCTGTTCTTCAAAACAAAGGCGTAGTCATAATAACAGCCTAGACTGATACATAATGAAACCTGGCAGCAAAGTGTAGCCTAACGAAACAACCCTCTAACACGTATGAGGGCGGTTTGAATGGAGGTAGGATCCAATACCTATTCAACGACCACCTGGGCCAAGTTCAACAAAAGACATGGAGACGGCAAGTTTCCTACTGCCTCAAGTTCCCCTCTACCGCTACACTTGACAAACCTATTTGTGACTTACTAAAGCATTGTTATTCACCGAAATGACACATGAATTTGCAATTTAAGGTGGTTTTAAGAAGAAGTAACTCAATATATAATAGCTTAGGACAATCCAATTAACTAGGCAGCAGCTGAAAGATGAATTTAGGTACCTCTGTGAATTACGCTAGTAATCTTTAGAAAGAGCCTGCATGGCACTTTTCCTGCCTCCGTCGTGGACCTCCCCTAATCACACCAGTAGACCCCTCACCCCTTGCCTGAAAACCCCCTGAGACAGGGCCTTCTCTTCAGCTGCACCCGATCAAAGGAATTATCTCTGATATCATACCTGCCCACTTATAATAAAGGTTTTGATCTCATAGCTGATGGCCCTTCTTTATCAATTTGTTTTAAAATATTTTTGTCTTCATTGCGTGGTACATTGTTTCTTCCAGCTCTTCCCAGATGTCTTCTCTCAATCAGGGCTCCTGTTTGGAGGTATAAAGGACTGCACCCCCCCCCTTTTGCCCGGCATTATGAACGGCACCGCAGCCAATACCGTCGTCTCCATCTCTTGACATTTTTTGTTTAGTAGAATTACTGTATTGTATGAATAAACCAATGGCTTCCTCGCACTCCGCTCTAGTTTGGTTTTCTTTACGTGCCCGGGGTGTTACGCTGGTTAGTGATTAAAACATGAAGACTGCCTCTTTACTCACTGACGATAAAATCAAACAGATCAATGAAAAACCTCCTGGCTAGTTCAACTGGTAAAGCATGTCATTAACGCTCCCAAGGTTGGGGGTTTAATTCCCACTTGGGCGCTAACAATGCATGCACTTGCAGAAAAAGTGTCCACTTAACTTGCTGGTGCGTCAACCAAATGGGCAATAGCTTGGTCAATGGTCACTCACATGCTGCACTCTCTGCAGGCTACAATCTCTCTCTTAACACAGTTCCCTCTCTGTATTCACTGACCCGTCACAAGGCACAAAAGGCCCCTAAAAACCTAGAAAAACCTTCAGAAATATCCTGCCCCCTCACAGTTTGAAACAAGTAAACCTGGAGCATGGAGGGTGGGTGAGGCAGGGATAAGGGGGGATCCTCCATGACTCACCATCCACTGAGGCTCTCTTGGGCAGGATGGTGATGGCCCCCTCAGCCACCTTCTCCTGCCCAACCACCGGTGAGATCTTGGAGCCCCAGCTGTCCGAGCCCACCCACAGGAAGTGCCCCGACTGGTTGTTCCTTTTGGCCGCGTCCAGGATGCGTCTGCCAGACAGATAGTAGGAGAGAGAATCAACCATAGGGAGTGAAGCCCAGAGAGAATCAACCATAGGGAGTGATAGAGATGAAGCCATTAGAGAATCAACCATAGGGAGTGATAAAGTTGAAGCCATTAGAGAATCAACAATAGGGAGTGACAGAGATGAAGCCCAGAGATCAACCAAACCAAGAAGCTAAGGCCCATGTTTTAGGGAAAAACACATGATGGCAGAATTAATGCCAAGAATGGATTATTGCTGACCAAAACATGAGCAATTTATGCATTTATGTGTGTGTGTGTGTGTGTGTGTGTGTGTGTGTGTGTGGGTGGGGGGGGGGGTGGGGGGGGGGGGGGGGGGGGGGGGGGGGGGGGGGGGGAGGGGGGGGGGG